>CM030931.1:1835451-1877100 GCA_018136815.1 Isochrysis galbana
AATGGAACGACGGAAGGTGTAGTGGTTTGGGGTCAGTATTGGCCACCGTAACCGCGATGGTGTGGTCGGATTTCGGCCTCTCTACTTGAGGGATGACGAGCGGAGAGCTGTCAATAGTCTCGCGTGTAGGGAGCCGGTCCACGAGCATGGCGCAGTCTTCGTGTTCTCGAAGAGCTAGCGGAATTCGGACGTGAAACGTCGCCCGATGATAGGCCGGGATCGTGATAGGTTCATGGGTATATAGGAGGTACTCGGAGCCACAAGACGCCGGCGCTTTGGCGGCAAACTCATCGGCCGTGTTGAAGAGCGGCTCGGAGACTAGCTGGTTGTCGTTTTCGGCGGCTTGCGGCCCTCGGAAGAAGTCAGTCGTGATTGGGTTCGCGGAGGTCGGACAGACCTGTGCACAAGTCATGCTGACAGGGACCACCGCTATCGGTGACGTCGAGACGCGAAAGATCGGCGGAGCGTCGGGGCTTGGACTGCCATTAACCTCAAGAGGAGCCACCGTGGATGGGGCACCGAGGGTGATAGAGCCGTCCGCGCTGTCGGAGGCGAGCTGAATCGAAGCGGCGTGCGTAGCTAAGAAGTCGTTCCCGAGCAGTAGCATCGGGTTGCCTTCAATCACCATGAACGTATGACGAAAGAGAAATCCACCGACGGAGAAAACGATTCGAGCCTTGCCTCGCGTGATAAGAGGTAGGCCGTCTGGGCCATGGAGCGGTGTCACTACGGCTTGCGGCAGCCGCTCGACGCATGCGTCGTTGGGTAGGCTGGACAAGAGGGAAGTGGTCACGACCGACGGGCCAGCTCCGGTGTCAGCGAGTGTGCTGTTGACCGTGAGGGCGGAGTCGGCTAAGATTACTCCTTCTTTGCCGGCAGCCTCGCCGGAGCGGCAGACCATTAGATCTCGAACATATAGACAATGCCTTGGGTAGGCAGATGGTAGGGTATCCACGACGCTCTCCGGCCGGTGCGCGGTCACGTGTGCAATGGTGTCGGACAGGGACGGGGTTGGTCGCCAGCGTCGTTGCTCGGGTGAATTCGTCGTCAAACTGGTCGTCGTCTCTTCGGGTACTCCGACTGCCGCTATCGTGGCAGAGGGCCTAGAGGGGTCGTCCTCGTTGGTAGCGGTACAGGGTGATAGCTTGGGACTAGTGTAGCCCAGGCCTCTCTTGTCGGTGGGGTGCCTCGGGTGGTCGGACATCTTTTCCCAATCTTTCTCGAGACGGGCTTGGGCTTCTGTCTTGGGTCTTCGAACTAATGAGGCTAGCTCTTCGGCGCGGATGCCTTTGGCTTCCACGAACTCGATCGGCGCTCGGACGGCAGCGGCGAGGTCGGATTCCTCGTCGGCGTTTCGTCCGGCTAGAGCTTGCGCTCTTATTTCGTCAGCGGTTTCGAGCGTGACGTTGGACCATTTCTGGTCCCCGTTCACTCCGAATGATTGCCATTGTTGGCGCCGCTTCCGGAGAGTCGTCGGCGTCGTCGGACGCGGCGAGCTCGCGCGTGCCGGAGGCGGGGCGGTCCATGGAGAGAATGGGTCGTGGAGTGTAGACTCGGAGGCGTGGAGTGGCGTGTCGTTGTCGTGGTTATCGTGGGTTTCTTTTTGGTCTTCGTGGTTGTCTGACTCGGGAGTAGATGGACGGGAAACAACGGGGTCGGAAGAAACTTCACTCGTTTCCCTCCCCTCTCATAACGATGAAGAGCCGACCACGGCTCGTAGGCGGTAGCCTCGGTCGAGCTAAGTGAAGGCCGGTCCAATAGGCTGCACCGCGCGCAAGCGAGTAGCTCTAACGCGGACAATTTCTTCGTCGACGTCTGGTCTCGCTGTTGGCTCAAATGTCGAAGAAGAACCGGCATCCAATGGATCGCCATCGCTCCAGCTACACCGACGTAGGTGCGGCTGCGAAGAGCGCCACGGTGCGGTGAAGGAGAGAGGTTAGCCATGGCCGACTCACGGCCATCCACGACGCAAGTTGGCTGGAGGGGCGGCAGCCCTTTGGTGAGGTACAACCCGGTGGCTTTCTGGTGTCCAGTGCCGTGCTCCCAGGGTTGGACGAATTGGGTCGGGGTCAACCCCCGACTAAACGGCGAGCTTCCGCATGCATCCGAGGGTTCTCGACCGCTACAAACGGAGCAGTGGCGGAGGCCATTGACTTGAAGACGCGAGCGGCCGACTCAAGAGCGGCACGACGTCCGGGTTCTTGGGAGAGCCATTGACTGCTGACAGCGGAGAGGTACGTGCAGGGCGGGTGGGCGATGACTAGGTCCCAACCTAGGTTTTGGACATGAAGCGCGTCGCCTTGGAAGTGGGGCACGTAATCGATCTCGGAAGGATACAAATCGCACGTAGCTACATCAGCACCGGCGAGTAGGAACATGGAGGAGACGACGCCGCTCGTCTCGCCAACGACGAGAACGCGTGGTGCGTGACAGCCAGACGTCAGCCCGTCTTGGACTCGTTGATTCATCTTCGTGAGCTCAGCGCAAAGCTCATCGAAGTGCTTGGGTAGCGCGGCGGCAGGCGAGGCTAGGGTGCCATTGCGAGGCCGGCGAAGCTCTTGGGCTGCCTCCGTGAGGTGCCGAGGTAATACCACCGCAGAGCCGCTCGCTCGTGCACGAAGAGAGGCGAGAGCGTGGAGAGCGGGTGACGGGGTATCATCACGGGTGCCGACATCGGAGTTGTTTTGAGAGGAATCGAAGGACTGGATCGCGGACGCATTGATCGCTGCCACGCGCATGATGGTGGTGGCAGTGGTATCGAGAGGCAGGCAGTGCTCGGAGGCGGCGACCGGTGGCCGCAGCGACGTAGGACGAATGGAAGAAGACTCGGATATCGACGACGTAGAGACGGGCTCGGAGGACGGGATTGACGAAGAAACTCGGAGAAGTGGGGTGTCGGACGGCGGCGACGGACGCCTCGGCCGCGAGACCACCGGTGAGAGACATGAAGGACATGGCTCAGGGACTCGGTTGGGCTGGCTCAATGGGCGTAGAAGCTCGGTTTGGGAGGCCGCCGTTCCTCGACGTGCAGAGGAGTTGTGGTCACTCTCCATGGTCACGTCGGAAGAGGAGACGTCGTTGCATTCTGTCGTCGGCGGGGTCGGCGCCGGCGAAAGAAGGGACGTGGCTGTCGTAGAAGCCGGCTGCGGGGAAGGCTGGGGCCAGGGTGGTGGCTCTGCGGCAGCGGCTGGCGTGGGTAGTGGCCGAAGAGGTTCTGCAATGCGAAGCATTCTTCGGAGGACTTGGCTCGGGCTAGCGGGTGGATGGACCGCTGAAATTACGGTGGATTCAGACTCGAATTCGGAAGACTCGGCGACTTGAGAGGGGCTAGGAGACGGCTGTTCAAGCTCCTCCAGGGCTCTCGGTTGATGGGGTGGCGTGGGAACGCCGGTGGTCGACCGCGGACTCCGCGGTGACGTTAATTTGTACTCGGACTCGGACTCGTCGTTTCTGGCGTGCTGGACGCCAATAACAGGGCTAACTTTCGAAATGGGAACGGACGGGGCCGGCTCAAAGGTGAAGCCCCCTGGCGTCGCAACCGTCGGTGAGGACGAAGCTGAAGCTTGTGATGACAATAGGGGCACGGTGGCCAGCACCGGTTGGCTCGGTGCGGCCGAAATCTCGGACTCGGTGACGGGCTTGATTACGCGGGCTCGGGATGCACTGTCTTGTGCGATTGGACTCGGACTCGGAACGGAAACGGAAGGGATCGGCTCGGCGGCGTGCAGCCTGCTGGAGTGGCAGGCCGGCTGCGGCGAGACTCGGAACGGTGGCTCGGACAAGGACACAGTGGCTGTCGTCGAGGGCTTCGGCGTCAGCTTGTGTTTGGACTCGATACGCGGTGGCTCGTGAAACGGGGCTCGGTTGTGGTTGGAATTCTGGAAGTGACCGGAGATTCCAAATGACTCAGACTCGGGGCGCGGAGGACCGAAGGTGAACACTCCCGCGGAAGGAGTGGTCGTCGGAGGCTCAGTGAGTGGCTGGAGCTCCGTTAATCCTGCGGTCGACCGCGTGGTAGGACTCGGTGACGTTGTAAACTCGGACTCGGACTCGGACTCGGACTCGGATGGCTCAGAACGGGGTTTGCTCAAAACAGGCTTGGACTCGGACTCGAAAGAAAGTGGGGAAGAACCGGAGAACTGCGCCTCCATCGTCGTAGCGATGGAGACTGGTGATACCGGTGATGACTGGACTGGGCTCAGACTCGTAGATGGGCTCGCGGTGGCGTAAGACGAAGAGGGTAATTCTGAACGTGACTTGGACTCGGACTCGTACTCGGGAGACGTTTTGTGGCTCGGACATGCGAAATTTGATTTGAAGGATTGAAGGTTGGATTGGGCCTGCGGCGGCTGGATTTTCGCAGACCGTGAGGTCTTGGACTGGGGATGCTTGAGGAGTGGCGGGGGGTAGCGGTTGAGCGGCTTGAGTTGATAGAGAGGCGGTGACGGTTGACTTGGTTTTGAGGACTCGTGCGTGATATCGAGAATCAGGATGGAATCATCGGCATTGGGAGAAATAGGGGCAATCGGCGAGGAGGCAGGAGAAAGAGGGGGATGGAGGTGGCAGGGCTTGTCTGGAACTTGGGGAATCTTGGGGTACCGGTTGGAGGCCGTAGAAGTACTCGGCCGTAGCGTAATACGATCTTTTGGTGGGTGGCGTTCAGGCCCACTACCCTGGACTGGTAGCGGGGTAACAGCGCGGACGTGGGCCCCGCCGGCGACCTACTGGGCCGGACGGAGAACAACCATCGTGCGGAGGCGGCGGTGGACTTCTGGGTCGTTACCACACTCGCCACTGCCGCCTTCGCAGAGAAAACGAATGTATGGTTGGCAAACGACGGGGTTATGAGCTCCGTCGCCCGTGCCATACTTCCACAAGTCTGCCTCGGGCGTACCAGATGGAGCCCGGGGACGAAAGGCGCAGTACGCGCAGCCGTTGGCGTCGGTCCACTCCTTGACGTCGCGGTCTAAGTCGTCGAGACGCGGCGCCGTCATGGTGGCATCCGAGGGACGGCAGCGCGTGAGCGCAGCGCGAAGGGCCGGGTGACCCGCGTAACGAGAGATTTGCCAGAAGCGGGCTCGCGCTCGAGACCAGCTACCTGGATCCCATTCCGAGAGGCCCGAATCGGCCGGAAGCCCAAGGCCGTTCGGAGGGGGATCACATTGGCGACGGGAAGACGTGCTTTTGCCGAGGGGACGGTCAAGAAGTGCGTCCGGTAACGGAGACGATGCGGAGTAATTCGTAGGCGGAGGCGGAGCCCGACGATTGTCAGCGCCAGTCGCCTTGCGGTTCGAGTTGTTGTTTTGCGATTTTAATGCCTCGGCCACCGCCGCTTGGACGGCGGCGACCATCGAAGCCGTAGTGTCTGCGGGGTTAGAGGCAGTCTTAGCAACCTTGGCGGTCTTGGTGGACTTGGAAGTAGTCGCCGGCGGCGTCACGGCGGCGACCGTGACCGACGCTTGTTGGCCAGCGCGGGCTTGTTCGTACGGGCTCAGGTAGCGCTGGCAGAGGTTGACGCACGAAAGGGCCGAACGAGGGAGCTCGTGGTTCTCGACGCGGAAGCGAGTCTTCGCAAGACACTCGCCGAACTTGGTCGCGTTATCCACGCCGCGAGCCGCGTCGACCTTGTCGTTCCGAATGATGGACTCGAATCGTTGATTGATATCGTGCGACATGTTTGGGTGGTCCCAGACCGTCGTGGCATCCACCTTCGCGTCACCCATCTTGCGGACGTACGCGCGCACCAAATTCTTGGATAACTCTAAGAGATCGGAGCCGGCTTCACGGGCTACGAGGCGGTCCCACTCCATGGAGGCGGAGTCTTTGGCGAAGCCGGGCACGTTGGCCGCGAAGGTGGCGTCGCACTTGCGGAGAAGCACGTCGCAGGCCAGCGCGGGATTGAGAGAGAGAACCGGATCTTCGGCGAGATCGAGGAGGAAGGCGTAAATCCTTTGGTTGCCGGTGGTGCACAAGTTGGCGGCCGCTAGCAAGGATGTAAAGATTTCACGGTGGTCGCAGCCGAGCGAGAGGGCGCGCTCGAGTGGCTTGATGAAGGACAGACGAAAATCATTCCAGGAGGTGGCCGCTGTCTGGACGTTGTCCGAGGCCAGGCCCTTGGGGAACTTGATCTCGGAAAGCTCTTTGCCCATTCGGACTTGGTGATGGAGGGTGCGGTCGAGGAAGAAGCGGCTCCGAGCCCACTTGGTCACGTGCTCCTTCTCGAAAAACACACGGTAGTGCCAAACATTGCCGGCCCGAGAGAGGCCGCCGTTGAGAATGGCGTGGATTAGCTCGAAATCGTCGGAGTTCTTGTAGAGAGAAGCTACCTCATAGGGGGACATGTTAAACAGTTGGTCCCATGAGGCTAGGATGACCTCTCGCTCAGAAACATCCCCGGCGAGGCTTGGATCGACGGGATGCCGCCGAGTCGCCGGATTTGGAAGCGAGCGGAGGCCCGCGACGGTGGGTGGAGGTTGGGGATCAGAAACAGGCTTGACAGACGGGACAGGAACGGGTGTATTGGGTACGGGATCGGAAATCGGATTTGGCGGAACGGAGAACGGCGCGGCGGGCAAAGGTTGAGAAGGGAACTTGGCCGAGGCAGGGGGAGCACCGATGGAGTTGTCTCCTTCTTCCACAAGCGGTGGCGAAGTTTCGACTCGAGACGAAGTCGTAGTGCCCGCTTGGCCCTGTAGAATGTTGAGTATCGTGTTGAAGGTAGACCCCACCTCTCGCTGAAATTCTTCGTGGCGCTGGGCGGCTTGGAGGGTAGAGGACTCGAGGCGGTCGACAGCGCCGCGGAGAGCCTCGATCTGGACTTGTTGGTCCATGATTTGGGCGGCGCCGACGGTGGCGGTCGGAGGTGGAACGACGTTACGTTTGGGGTACGAATACGTCGACGGGGGTGGAACAAACTCTTCATATGGTGGGGGCTCGAAAGGAGGGAGGGACCGGACGGAACCCACATCATCTTCAGCACCAACCACAGAGGGATTGAGAGAGGAAGGAACACTTGGCAAAGGATCAGCGAAAGAAAGGAGAGGAAAGGCCACCGGTGGAGCAACGGACGAGGCTAGAGGACCCATTCCAGCTCCAGTTGACGGGGTGTGAGTAGAGGCCCGCGGAGGCGGCGGAACTTCGACCGTCGGCGCGGAGAGGCGAGAGGGGGGGAGAACTGGCTCGGAAAGGCTCTCCTTTGAAGAAGGGAGGGGTCCCACGAGGCTCTCTTCCCCAGGAGACTTCGACCCGAACAGTTCGGGAAGAGAAGAAGAAGAGACGGGCTCATGACGCGGGGACGATGAAGATTTCTCAAGGGAAGAACTCGACGTGACGACCGGAGCCGAAGGCGCGAGCGAAGATTTTGTGCTTGTCAGAGCAAGGCTCATCTCACTCTTGGAGATGGCCTGCGAGGGCGCGCCGGCAGCTAGCGCGGAATGCGGTTCTTGCGGGGAGCTCATGGAGCTTTCCTCGGGGGTGACTACGGGCATGGTGATCGACGCACGACGCACGACGCACGGAGGGCGCGGAAGTGTGGAAGGAGGCTTGTGGGAGGTGGTGGCAGGCGACTGGGGGTGGCTCAGGCGCGTGCTTGGCTGGTATTGACTCGTTGACTCGGGGTATAGACTCGGGAACTCGGGGGGACTCGCTTGGGAACACGGTGGGACTCGACGAAGTTGCTACAAAATCACTCACAAGAAACCCAAACCCCAACGACCTTGGGCTCAGAAAACTAACGTAAACACTCCGGAATCATACGATAAACAAACCCTCCCCGTGCGACAAAGGCTGAGGTCGCGATCGCTCGTCATGCGCGAAGAAATACGGAAAGAGAGCGCAAAACTACGCAAACGAAGGGTTCAAACTATCGTTAAAGTGAAAACTCGTCCGCTGAAGCCAACGCGGAGGGTCGAGGAGAGGTCCAAACTCGCGCGGGGGGAAGAAGGCGATGTGCAGAGAGACCTTCTAGACAAGCGACGAGCAAGGGGCGACGAAACAAGACGCGAGACGCGGGGCGCGTGCCATTCGTTCTTCCCTTCTTTCACCGAAAACGCGGCGAAACTAACGTTAAACATCGGTACCCCCTCCGCGAGAATCGCGAAGAAGAACGGACGAGATGGAGGCAATCATCGAAGGAATCGCGAGAGGAATCGAAGCGAGGGGGGGGAAACAGCGCGCGCGGGGGGGGGAACGAACGACGGCCGGAGGAAACGAACCGCGCGCGGAGGAGAAGAACCTCGCGCGGGGGGGGGGAATAATATAACGGCCGGAGGCGACGGATGGCACGCCGAGAGGAAGAACCTGCCGCGGGGGGCGAGGGACCGAGGGCACGGCGGGGCAGCGTGGGAGGGCGCGAGGGTGATCTCGGAGCGAGATCGCGTCCTTTCCCTCGCGGAGCGCAGAGAGACCCCCACGGAACATCCTGGGACCGGAGAATGTTTTGGACGAAACTTCCCTCCGTCGGCCGAGGAGAGGAGGACGGAGAGAGAGAGAGAGAGAGAGTCTCGCAGAGCAACTGCGGAACGAGAAGTCGAAGTCATGCCGGTTTATTACCTTAAACGAGCCAACAATTATAGTAACAGCAAAAACAAAATTCGAATCGCAAATTTCGAGACCAAAATCTGCAAACCTCGACTTGAGACCATGGGGAATCCGAATCTGTGTGTCTTGTGCGTCAGTGGCAACACGGGGAACTGTTCAATTGTAATTGTGAGCGCGTACCTTACACGAATATTCATGCCTACAGCCTTCAGATGGGCAGGAATACAACAGTGTGTGTGTGGGAGAGAGAGAGCTCAAAGACCGTCTTTTCCTCACCCTCCTCCTCCTCCTCCTCCTTCGTCCTAGTGCTGAGGGACCGCGTCTCATCGGTAACGGAGCTCGTAGGAGTACCCCGCGATGGGTGTGTGTGCGCGGTTGGTGCATGGCTCGTCCGGTGGATGTGGCTAGGGATACTAGCCAACAAGACCTCTTTCTTACAAGACTAACTACAACTTCTAACGTCCCGCCACTGGGCAGCCAGCGCGCGGAGCCGTCGGAGATGTGGACGGTGTGCGGCGTGGTCTCCGCCGCGCTGATGCTGCCAGCTCCACCGCTCCACCGCTTCTACCGATGCCCCGCGCCGCACATGGTCTCGGAGAGGCACAACCAGGCGTACAAGGACACGATCAAGTTCTTCGCTCCGTATGAGAGAGGCAGTGCTCCACCTCGCGCTTACTCGCCCTCAGAGCGGAAAAGCTACGGCGAATATCTCCCGGCCAACCTTGTGCTAGGGGGCACACAGAGGCAGCCGATCCACGAGTCCGTCCATCCCATCCTCACGGAGGAGGAGTGCGAGGTGCTCTGCCTTGTCCCATTGGCTTGCTGCCTGCTCCCATGAGTTGTGTCTTCTACTGTATTAGGACATTGGGCCCTGAAGCTCCCGCCCTTGTTTGAGGACGCAAATACTCTGTGGGGCTGGAGCGGGCCCGTCCTTGAGTGGATCCTCTCGTTGGTGTTTAGGTAGTTATCGCCGAGGCTGAAGATGTCGCGGCTCACCAGCTGGGTGGATGGACATCGAAGCGGCATTTCAATCACCCCACAACTGACATTCCACTCCAGGAGCTTCCGAAAACACGTGCTTTGCTCAATGAGGCTCTTCCAGATCGCATCTACCCATTCCTGGGCTCCGCCTTCGAAGGCGTACTTCCCGATCCACACAGCTTGCGGGTTGCAGACGCGTTCGTCGTCAAGTGAGTCCTTTCCGCCCCACAAACCCGATTTCTATAGCACTTGCCCTCATCCCTAGTCGGATGTGTTGCAATCAGGTACAACGCGTCGGGTGGGCAAAGCTTCCTTGCCCCTCACCGCGACGGGTCGGTGATATCCTTCAATTTGGCGCTAAACCCTCGCTCGGATTATGAGGGTGGAGGGACCTGGTTCGAGACTCTGGGCAAGACGCTCCCGATTGAGCGGGGACACATCGTGACGCACGCATCCGGCGTCCTTCACGGTGGACACCCGATCACCTCTGGACTTCGTTACATCTTGGTCGCGTTTGTGATTGTCGAAGGTTACCAGAATTGGGCCATGCGCTTCATGAAGGGTGTATGGGATTTGTGACTCTCCGCCAGCACAAGAGCGCAGGATCTAATTCCTAGTCAAATGGCAAATGGCAATTTGCACTCAATTTTTCGATTGTGGCTATACTGTATCTTGTGCCACGGCCCCGGGGTATAGATAAAATAAGGTGTTTAGCCAGAGGAACCTCTGAAGATCCAGGGCTGCCACCTTCACTGGGCACGGGTTCTCACTACCGCTCATCCGCCACCTCCCTTCTAAAAGTAAAAAAATCGCTTGTGTCGCTATGAAGAAGACGGCTACTACTGCTACTGCTACTAGCTACTAGTTAGTATGCTACCCTCGACCGGGGACCGGGAGAACGCCGCCATCGTCCTTGCCCCTCACTCACTCACCTTTCCGCTAAACTATTGCTAAAACGATAGGCTCGTGGAGCGCCCCCGCCCCCCGGCCCCCTCTTGCCGTCACGACCGCCAGTGCGTGGGCGATGTGCCCATGGTGGATGGACACGCCCTTGTCGCCGAAGGCCGAAGCGCCCATCTAGTTAATAGTGCGATAATAATGCGATAATAATAAAATATCTGAGCGATAGTACCACTACTCCCACTACGAAAACACTATTGTTATAGTTTCAGCGAGAGCGCCCACCCCCCCCCCCCCAGCTCCCTGCAGTCACGCCCCAACGGGGCCGCCCCAAGCCGCCCCCGGATCTGTTCTCGGGAAAAGCCGCGTCAGACCATCTCCTTGCTGCACTCGCATCCCTCGAGACACCCGAGTACAGACGAGGACGCTACTTCGACCCCCCCTAGACATTAGCATCACACCGAAAACGGTGCGATGAAAACTATAGATCTCCTGTTAACCACGGCAAGCGAGAAGATATACACAAACAACGGCAAACAAAGACGCGGATAACCGTGTGGCGTGTGGTCCGACACGAGGAGCCTTATTATCGCCACCTTCCTCCGAGACGAAACAAAGACGAGAACCACGCCCTCTTATCCAACCCGCATTAGAGCTCAAAGCTCAAAGCAACGCGACTTAACATCCAACATCCGACTAGCGACTAGCACGACAAGGCCCCAATGAGAAACTTACGACGGAAATACCCGAGACGCAACGCGCACTAGCTGAAGAGCGCGCCAAGAAGATGACGCCCCTAAATAAATCAACCCTAAAGCACTACATGCCGCTATACCACCAACTCCGCGTCGTCTTCTTGGATATCCTGTCAGCAGCTAGTTTCTTCCTGAAGTTGTTGTTTGCTTTTTGGTTTTTGGTCTCCAAGCGGCACTCCTAATATGGTCGCGTATTCGTGAGTCTTTAACCACTTGAAATCGCTTGAAGTCTTTGGGGGGGGACTTGCGGCGTAGGGAGCCCATTCGAAGCCCCTCGAATTTCGACTCGTTGGGTTTGCCGCTGGAAGCTGTTGAGTATCGGTCGACCCATCTCAGGGAACGCCTTAAACTGCGGTAGTCCGGTGCCAGAAGTTGGGTATCATCAGCAAATTGGCTGATTTTGATTTTGAGTTCAGCTCCGTTTATTTTGATACCGTTGACGCTGCCGTCATTGTTTATGGCCCGAGTAAGGGCTTCCGCCGTGAAGAGGAGGGGAAATCGCATCATATAGGAAGAATGCGATAGGTAGGGGTAGGGGGTGAAATAAAGCTGGACCTCATGTTGCACCTTCTTGATTGGCTCCCGCGCTTCGTGGGGCCGCGCTTTGATATGGACATGGACCATCGATGGGAACAGCGAATGGCGAGGGGGCGAATGGCGAATGAGTGACAGTCGATGGACGATGGAACGGGAGGTGGTTGGTGGTCTTGCTAGGTGTGTGGCTGACCGGGGGTGGCACGGGCCTCGGCTCGTGCGCAACTAACTGAGTGTTTGGGGCGCTGTCTCGCTGCCGCTTGGGCGGCGCGGCGTCAGCCATGGGCCGATCACGGTCGGCGCGGCGGGCGTGGGCGGCAGGAGAGGAGGGGGAAGCGGCGCGCGCTCCATGTACCCTAAGCTTTTGAAAGATAGTTGCCAATCATTTAGCCTAGGCCTCGGGGGCTCTTGACTATTGAGCGGTGCAGCCTCAAGGTAATGCAGATATTCAAGCAAGTTCATTCGATCGACGGCACGTAACAATAGACTTGCACCCCGATAGTAGTAGATACGTACTACAGATTCAGATTGATCATGCGCTACCCGAGATAAGACAACGAAAGAACGGATCGGCCAATCACCAACCTCACAGCTCGCAGCCATTGCCGTTCATCTGGAGCGGCGTGTTTTTGCGCCTACATGCGACTATGCTACAATGATTGCATCGTGAATATTCCTCGAACAATCGTGCGATGGCAATGAACTTTCTCCACATCTTCGCTTGCGGCCTTTTCGTCATTAGGGATAGCGTATCCGTGGTGAGAATGATGCGCGGCCCCTCAATTATACAAATATGGCGCCGCCGCAACGACGGCAGGACGACGGACCCTACGCTGAATCAATGTGAAGTGCAATTTACCTAGCCTAGCACTATGCCGAGATACACCGCAGAATTGGACCTCCAACAGCTTTTTTGCAAGTTGAGCCGCTTGATCAGGATGAAACACCCACTCTTGTGAGTATCAACACACCAGTCAGATGGTGTTGCGACCGATGCGATCGCAATGGTGGAAGGAAATTAAACACCACGCAAGCGCGGGCGCCCATCCGCGTAGGTTGACACCTCAGAGATCGGTGCTCACAGTCGTGACAGGCCGCAGAGAGCCCGGTGGGACTCCACCAGGTGGAGGCGGTGCGGCAGGCGCCTCGCGGCCCGGCGGTAGCCCGTTGGGCGCCTTGTCCGGCGCATATTCCACGTATTCGCCGGAGATGTCCTCGCCCTGCTCATGCGGCAGGGCTGCAGGCGCCACTCCATTGGCAGTCTGCGTTGGTGCGGTCGGCATCCCGGCTGTGGGCATGTCGACCGCAATGCTCGCGGACGGCCCGCAACCGTCCCGGGCCACAAAGTGCTGATCGAGCAACCCCATGAGATCGGCTGTGAGTGCCTCGGCCTGGAGCTCACTGGAGACGGCGCCTAGCGTGCCGGCCCCTGCAAACGACACCATCGGATGGTAGCCTGCGCCCACATGAGTGGAGCTCGCGCCACCGCGTGGGAGCGACGAGTCGGGTCCGTTGAACGACGAGGTTGCAAGCAGCATCAGCCCACTCGCACCGAGGGACGAGGGCATGAAGGCGGTAGAAGCGCCGCCGACGCTTGCGATATTTAGGGCTGCCATCGGGTTCGAGTCCATCCCGCCTACGGCAGTGGAGGCCGCCTGGGCAACGTCAGCCGTAGCGCCAATAGTTGACGAGGCGCACCCGAGCGCGTCCAATTCATCTCGTGTCGAACCTGCCGCCGCTGCCGCTGCTGCCAGGCGATGGACGGCGGCGACGGAGCCACGACCGGCGATGTTATCCAGGAGACCGTCGCCCGCGTCGTGCCTCCACGAAGGGTGGTTCATCTTGAAGTTGAGATATGCCTTCTCCATCTTGCCGTCGCACGAGCGCAGGTCGGCCATCCCATCGACGGGCGCGCCGTATCGTGTATCCCCATGCCTTTCAAAATCGAATAGCGCGAAGCCGCAGACGTGCCCAACCCCTTCGACGTGAACCGTGAAGGACTTGACGAAGTTCAGGATTTGCTCAGCGCGCTGCGGCAAGGCGAAGCAAAGCAGAAAGGGCGTGGTGATGCAGCCAAGAATCTCCTGTAGGACGAGGAGGACGCGATACTGATACATGCGAGAGAACTCGAGGTAGACCGGCCGAGTGTGCCCCTTGCCGCGCCAACTGGTGGGGAAGTAGTGCGTGTGGGTGGCAACTGACTGCATCAGCGCCTCGGGATGGAGCTTGGCCGGTGGCGACTCGGAGAAGGCGCGCGAGATTGCGAGGATGGTGGAGGCCATCGCAAGCCACCAAAGCAAGTTGTACCCATGGCGCGGCTGCGAGCTGATGCCGAAAATCGAATCGGGCGACAGCCGATAGAAGACGAGCACACTCTCGTTGACAAGCGAGATGACGATGAGAAGTGCCGCAAGCGAGCCGATCAGGAAAGTGACAAAACGCGCAAAGAGTGTGAGCAAGGGCGCAGGGAACTGCTGGACGTACGCGGTGGCATCGTTGGTGGAGGCCAGCATGCGTGCCTCAAAGATGTGAGGCAGCTCGTTGAATTCACGCATAGTCCAGCGTGCGCGCAGCGTGTAGTCGCGTGAAAAGGCGGACGCTGCCGGCCGGCGGTGAAACTCCTCGGCATGGCGCAGGAAGAAGAAGATAAGCATGAACGCCGCGATGAATGGCGAGAGTAGCAGGTTGAGGATCCCCGCCACGACGAGCCGGCGCTGCAGCCCGTGTAGATCGTCAACGAACGACTGACGAATGCGGAAGCCCTGTTTGTCGAACATGGCGTCCAGAATGCATACCTCAAGGTTCCACTCAAGCGTCTTGGTGAGCATGCACAGAGAGGGCAGGAAGGGCAGTGGCTCGAGGGGCAGCAGCCCTCGATTGATGAGGGCAACCATGTAATTCTCCTTGCGCAGGATACGGTTGGCAATATCGTGCGCCGTCAGCTGGTCCTTCACAATGCACAGGCGCGCCGTACTCTGAAGCTCGACGATGCGCTGAACAACAGTGTCCCATGACACGACGAGCAGATCCGAGTCGTCAACATGCAGCTTGTCGCGGTAGAAGGCGCGCATCTCAAGTAGCGCGCGCAAGTCCCAAAAGAAGTGAGCGACCATCCACAGCCAGTAGAGCGAAAAGAGCACGAGGAAGAGCACGAGGAAGGGCGAGGGTCGCGAGAAGGCGTCGGCGCGCAGCAGGCTGACCGCGGCGCAGCTCGCCTCGTCGACACACTCGTTGACGAGTCCGTCCCAGTTGATGGCCTCAACGAGATAGCCAGTGAAGAGGATGGTGAATGCGAGCATGACGAGGCTGATGATGCGGGAGGCAAGCATGCACCACAGCCCGCGCTCGTGGAAGTAGGCATATACCCTCGTGAAGAACGAGTCGAGGTCCGCGATCGCCTCCCACCGCTCTCGCGTGTTGCCGTGCAGCAGCGCCGGGTTCATCTCCATCTCGAGGAGCAGCCGCTCGTTGTGCTCAGCCATCGCGGCCTGCTGTGCTCGAGCTCGCGCCCAGCGGGCGAGGTGACGGTGGGCGGAACGGAAGGGAACGAGAGGATGGGGGGGAAGGGTAAGCGAACGGTAAGCGGAGAGGGCTGGCCGACCGGGGGGTTGGGGGAGGGGGAAGGGGGGTAGGGGGAGGGGGAGGGAGGGGAGAGAGGAGCGGACGGGGGGGGGGGGGGGCAAACGGTGCCTTGGGGGGGGTGAGGGGGAGGGGGGGGAGCTGGAGAGAGAGAAACGAGGGAAGAGGAGCAATAGCGAAGGAGAGGAGAGGAGAGGAAGAGGAGAGGAGAGAGAGAGGAGAGGAGGGATCGAGAGGAGAGGGCGGCGAGGGGAGAGAGAGAGGGAGGGGGAGATGGAGAGAGAGAGAGAAAGAGGGAGAGAGAGGGAGAGAGAGGGAGAGAGAGGGAGAGAGAGAGGGAGAGAGGGAGAGAGGGGGAAGAAGAAGGGGCGCTCCCGATGGTCTACTTTACTTCCTGCGAATCCTTTTCAGCATCTACCCCCCGCCCCCCCCCCCCCCCTCCAACCACGCCTGCTGCCGGGGGGAGGGCCTCTCTAGCTGCTAGCTGCTGCCCGCGCTCTCCCCCCCTCTCTCTCCCTGCCTCTCCCTCCCTCTCCTTCACTCGCTGTGTGTACTTTTCTCCCGCCGCGGGCTGGCTGGAGCGCTCCTCCTTCTTCTACCTTTTCTACTCTGCAGCCGCGGGCGGGACAGGAGCGAGCGAGGAACATGAGGAAGATGAAGCGGACGCCAAGGAAAACAAAACAACCCGCACACCTCGATCCTGTGTCTCTGTGTCTCCGTTTCGCAGTATATGCTAGAGTACACGGTACACTATCGAGCAGAGGAGACGACGAGTTCGTCGAGGGCTGTTGCGCGAATCTGCACAGATTGTGCGCACTATATTTCATGGTAGGACAGGAGCTGGGACGTCTCTCGAAGATATGTGTGCAACACAGCAACACAGTCTAATGGCCCTAGATAAACCGAGAAACACTCATGGAATTCCTTAAGGTGGTTCCCCAGGTTTTCTTTAAGGGGCTACTTGGTGGGTGGGCGGAGGGTGCGCGCGGCCGCCAGCGAGGAGCTGGCCTTCACCGAGGACTGGGGGCCATGCATGGCATCTCGCATTCGATGACCCGCTGTACACACTCCCAGCTGAGCTTAGAGGAGGCGCAGGGGCCGCTGCTGCGACGCCCGGGCCGCGGCCGTAGCCCCTGCCCCTGCACGTCATACAGGTTGAGCGTGCGAGAAGGCGACGATGTCGGCATGGCTTCGCCTACTGTGTGGCCTTGAAGAGGATGAGGAGACGGTGGCCGGTGTGGCGCAGGCAGAGCATAGAGTCACGGAGACTGTAGGCTCGCGGGAGTGTTTGAGGGGGGTTACTCTCAAGGCGGACGAGCAGCAATGGGTCTGCTGGGTGGGGTACCCTTTGGGGGTTCCCGCATTGCAGGGGCAGACTTGGAGCAACTGGCAGTGGTCCATACGTACTGTGATCACCCCGGCGCTCTCCTGTACTTTGAAAATGTGCAGGTGTGTTCTGACGGCGTGTCTCGACGAAAATCCGCGGGCCGCAGTATGTGTACTGCAAGTCGGAGAGATTTTGTCATGCAGTGATTGTGAGGCTTTGCATATCGCACTAGGGGGCACGTAGGGGTCAATTGTGGGGGCTGCAGAGCATGATGTGCTTTGCATAACCCCCCGGGACAACTTTGCATGATTTACTTTTGTGTACAAGTCTCACCGGCCAGTGGTAGCTGCGCATGTGTCTGATGATAATGAGTACTATTGTTATAATGATGTAAATGCATATGGAGTGGATGGAGGGCGGATAGGGAGCGAAGGGAGTCATGGACAATTATCTCAGGGGGTTACCTGATCTGCAGCAAGCCGAAATTTCAGCGATGCTGCCTTGGAGAGCGTCCACACTCGCGTGTGCGTGGTGTAGTCTGCTGCACTGCGTAGCACGCTACGGCGCGCTACACTGTACACCGTTTGTCGTCCTACTGAATGCTAAGGTTCCATGTCATCTGCAACATGACTGAAGACTGAAGCCACATCACCCTCAGGATCTGACTCAACTTGCTCAACATCTTGACGAGGGGCAAGCGGGAGGCACCGCTCGCAACTAGCAGACACTCGGCCACCATGACACGCCGCAGTGCACAACACTGAAGCAACGAGACAAGGACACGCGCGGTTCTTGCACTTTGCCGTCACACCACATGTACATCTACCAGGCTCTCCCTTCCCCTCCCTCTTGCCAGCAAAACTCTCTGCATCCTTGTTACTTTCTTGCTTGTACGTGTACTCGCTCGACGCCGTCTTCTTCTCCTCATTCCTCTTCTGCTTTTGCTTCCGCCTCATCGTGGCCCGCTTCACCTTGTACTTGTCGCTTTTCCGATACATGCTCCGTGCCGCCCGGCGCCCCACTTCTGCACGCCACCGATTCTTTTGCAATTCTGTCACGGACAGGCCAAGCTTCGCGTGCACACGCTCCTCCCATGACCCATACTCCTCGATAAAATTGTCAGTCAAATTGTCCTTCGCTAGTAGGCGTCGGAAAACCTCGATGACTGTGCCATTGACGTGAAGCAAGCCACAATCAGTCGCTGCTGCGTAATGCACGTCGTCCATGTTCACGCCCTTTTGTCTGTACAACAAGCAAACCATTCCCACGCGCTCTGAACTGTTCTGCGTGACAGCACCTTTGTTGGAGAAGATGGAGTCACGGTTGTCGTATATGTTCTTCTTGACGTACGCGTGCAGGTCACGGATCAAGTCGGGGCACGTAATGTAAGTGCGGGATTCATAGGGTTTGTCGTGAAATCTGCATACGCGGTGCTGCCCTGTGAAAGCACCACGGCCTTCATGCACGTTCATGCAGTGCATGAGGCACTCCTCCACTGCAGCCACTCCTGCCTCGGCAATCGAAGTTCCCGTGGCGCGCGCAATCGTTGCCGCACTGCGCAGTGCAGCGCCAATTCCGCATTGAAGGGCCTTGACTATGGGATGCGACACATTCGGACAACCTTTGTGCAACCGCTACACAAGCCATCGGATCCGTCTAGAGTATTGAGAAAATACTCTGGATCCGACACCAAGACGACGCTGTCAAACGATGGAGTAACATCTTGACCCAAGGAGGACACAAGCTTGGGCACCTCATCGTCCATCCACAACACGATGCGTTGCAGCATCACCTCGAAACCAAACGTATCCATCGACTTGGCCGAATCTTCATACACCTCTGTCGTGGACCCTTTGACAACTGCCTTAGACAAGTGCTGCCGGTCTATGATCCCCCCAGAGGCAAACTCGCAGATGGTGCCTGAACCATGCAACGCGTGGTGCCCTCGTCGCTGCCAAAACCAATCGTTCGTTACTATGAGCGATGACACCACTGACTCCCCTCCATTGTGTAGATGCCCGTGCTTGACGACGAGGTATCGCATCAACCCTATGCTCTCGGCCATGCACGCCTGCAGCGCCTCCCCAACTACTAGGAGGTGCCTTTGGAAGGAGTCCCAGGCCATGGGCTTGCGCTGTTGCGCCACGCAATGCTTCGAGTATCCTGCGTGGGTGAGGCCGCACAGCAGACTTGCAACTACATCACGCAGAACCTCCCCTGAGAAACTTACCCTGCGCGCCTTCTTTGCCGCACGATCCAACTGCTCGTTCTCCTCCACATCTTCGGCCGGCGCCCGCCCTGCGACGCGGTCTCCACGCAAGCAAATCGTGTGACGAGCCTTGCAGTGCCTGCAACGCACGCGAAGAGTGAGACCCCACGACCCGAAGTTCTGTGATGCTGGGGGCACATCATCCGGCACCAAGCTGTCTGACTTGCGGCAGCTCGAGCACGCGAAGGTGGCGCTTATTCCGGCGGCAAGCACTTTGGCATTGACCAAATATTGCTGGTCTGGGGCATCCACTACTGGTGAGCGAGAGGGGGGGGGCAGAGGCGCCTTGCGCGAAGCTCCCTTCCCTCCTGGGGATCAGAAGTCCGCACGCCCCACGGGAGCAACCCGACGCCGGTCCGAACGGCGGTGAGGCTCACTCTCATCGCAGCCGCCCTCTCTGCCACCGGCATCTTCATTTGCTACTCCCTGCTGAGCAGCGTCTGCTGACGCATCAGAGTCACCCTCGCAGACGCAGACTCCACAGCTGCCGTCTGGCAGATCGTCTGGAGAGGTGCGGGCTGGAGGCTGTGCTGGCGCGCTGGGAGTGGGAGTGGGTGAAACCTCTCCCCCTGCCCCTCCTGCCCCTCCCCCTCTCTGGCCACGTCGACGGTCCTGCCAGAAAGTGTTGCCTGCCTGAAAGCCGCCGCGCCTCTTGCGGGTCATCTCCTGGCAACCGCCCACGCACCCCCTCAGAAAACCCCTACGTCCGAAAAAAACCTGGGGAACCACCTTAAGTTAGAAGCGAGTGCAATAGAGGAATAGGAAACTTTCTAAATTTCCAGAGAGCTCTCCTCGATCGGCCGACCACCGACCACCTTCTTTCCTCTTCTCGCGTTGGGGCGAAGACCGCCCCCCCCCCCTGCCGCCTCTCTCTCTCCCTCCCCCTCCCTCTCTCTCTCTCTCTCTCTCTCTCTCTCCCCCCCCCCCCCCCCCTCCTCCCTCGGTCCGCGGGTGAGGCGTTCGTTCACACGAGAAAGAGATCCCCCTGGCCTGCCCCCTCCCTTGCTCGGCAGAGGCTAAGAGAGCTTAGAGCAGCAAGAAGAGGAGGAGGAGAGATGGAAGGATGGAAGAGGGCGAGCTGGCGAGAGAGCCTGGTGGCGTGGGGAAAAGGAGACAGAGAGAGAAGAAGAGAGAGGGGGGGGGGCGGCAGCGGGGGGGGATCTCGCCCCCTCCCTCCCTCACCCCCCCCCCCCCCCCCCCCCCCCCCTCGGCGAAGGGGGAAGAGGGAGAGAGAGAGAAGGGAGAGCGAGGCTGCTCCCCTGCTGCTCCTCCCCCTCTCGCCAACCACGCCCTTCTTCCCTTCTCCCTCGCCGTTCTCTTCTTCACTCTCTCCCCTGCCGCCTTCCCCCATCTCTCTCGCAGCCTCCCCCCCCCCCCCCCCCCCAATCGAGCCGTCGCACCTCCCTCGCGGCCGAGGACAAGAGAGACCTCCCCTCATCTCTCCCGCTTCTCCCCCTCTCTCCCACCATGCTCGGCGCTCTAAGCCGCGTCATGCGCGCGCCCGCGATGAGCCGGACCGTCGTACCCACCCTTGCCCGCGCAATGGCCACCGGGCCCTCCAAGGGCGGCGCCGTCTCGGATGAGATGCTCGAGAAGCTCGGCTCGCTCTCCACCCAGGCGCTCGTCGATGGCCTCTGGGTGATGGGCTGGCCGCCGGCGATGATTGAGGGCGCCCGCGCGCTCAAGCCGGGACAAAAGGCCGTCGGTACGTCAATGCTCGAGAATCCCGTCCCAATTGCCGCGGCCCGCGATGTGTGGTGGGGCCGCATGTGGTGGCTGCTGCGCGAGACTGCACGGCCCGCTCACGCTCACTGTGCACCAGAGATGACTCGCGCGCCCGGTTTGGTGGGTGGCGAGGCCCGATCAGCGTTCCAGATTCTCCACTCTGATCTTCACCTCTCCACCCATCACCGCGTTCGCAGGCCGCGCCGTGACACTGCGCATGGTGCCTCAACGCCCCGACATTGCCAGTGACAAGCCCGCTGGCGAGGCGTCGCCTGAGTACGAGGCTTTTGAGCTGTGTGGTCCGAAGGAGATCCTCTGCATCTCCTCTGTCGGCCCATGGGAATCAGTTGGCGGTGACATCAAGTTCCTCCGCCTCAAACAGCTCGCCATCGGTGGCCTTGTCACCGACGGTTCCGTCCGCGACACCGACGAGATCCTCAACTATGGCTTCCCATGCTTCTCATATTCGACGACCGCCAAACAGGGCCCGGCTGCCATGCAGCCCTGGGAGGCGCAGGGTGTCATCGAGATGGGACAGACGAACCCTGTCGTTGTTCGCCCTGGAGATGCTATCGTCGCCGACCAGGATGGTGTGGTGGTCGTGCCGGCTGCTGCCGCGGAGAAGGTTTATGAAATTGCCCACTTCCGCGAGCACGTCGAGGGCATCATCAAGGAGGAGCTGATGAAGAGTGCGCCTGCGCCCGCCCGCCCCGCGCCCCAGCACTCGCAGGTCGGGAGCGCGCCAGCATCCGTTCCCAGGCGAGCGTAGCTGTTCCTGCTCGATATTGCCATGCACAAGAGGTGCCACCAAATGCTGTATTAACGGGCGAAAATCCCTCTTCCTTCATTAGACCCTGGTCCGCCGGGCAAGTACTACCCTTTCAAACCGCCGATCAAGCCCGATTCTCCCCTGGGCAAACTCCTCACCTCGAAGGGTGTCAAATTCTATTCGACGACCGCCGCCCGCCGCGGCGCCAAGTTCGGCACCGGACGCCGCTACATGTCCTCCATCCCCTCTACCATGAAGGTGGCATGAGCACCCTCCTTGCTGCCCTAATGCGTATTTGTGGGCGCGCCTATCCGCCGTGTGACGTATTGCGTGGGCCCTTAGGGCGTCGGGCATGACATTGTCAGCATGGTGTCCGTATTGCGCATCCCAAGCTCGTGAGGCAGGCTCGTGCTGCCCTTATTGTTGCTGAGAACGACGCCCGGGCCGAGACTATGGTCGCAAGAACGTCGCCAAGCCTCCTAGCGGGCTGCGGTCTTGTGGCCATCGTCTGGACCCGGGCGTCGCGTCCTACCGTGACTTTTACGCAAGTGTGGGGCGCATGTCGATGGTCTCGTGGTCCGTGCATCCTCGGGCAATGGCCCGTAAGAAGCTCGCTTGGAATGCCTCCACGTCATGCCCAGAGAGTGTTGATTGCCTGCCGATTGGAGGGGATGCTGAGTCGCGACGATCTTTTGGCGCCACCACTGTGCTCCCGCGTGTGGACGCATTCCTTTGGGGTGCCCGCATACTTGCGCGCTTGCGGCGTTGTGCACGGCGCTTCAAATGAAGGCCCCGGTCGCGCGGCACACGGCCATGATTGGTGCTGGAATACTCGCTCTTTCGATTTCGCTGCATAGCCCTGCAGCTCATCCCGCTCATCCTGATCATTTGCTTACAGGCGGCTGTCGTGCGCGAAGTTGGCCCTGCTTCCGCCCTCAAGGTGTGTGGCTACGTTCGATATGAGAGCAATGCAATGCATCTTGAGCCGTCGGGGCTAGTTTACACTCTTGCTCTGGCTCCATGATTTTGCATCCGAGCATCCCAGCCCGCCCTGCCCTCCGACCGCCAAGCCACGCCCTCTGCTGAATCGGGCAGATCGAGAACGACTATCCCGTGCCAAAGATCAACGATGGCCAAGTCCTCGTCCATAACGAATACTCTGGCATCAACTTCATCGATACCTACCACCGCTCAGGCTTATACAAGCGCGACCTTCCCTTCATTGGTGGCCAGGAGGCCGGTGGCAAGATCGCCGCCACCACACCCAAGGCGGAGGCAATGGGCCTCAAAGTGGGCGACCGCGTCGCCTATTCACTTCTCCAAACATACTGCGAGTACTCGGCTGTGCCAGCGGCCAAGATCTTGCCCGTGCCTGATGAGGTTGGCCTCGACGTCGCGACATCGTGCGTGGTTCAGGGAATGACCGCCCACTATCTTGTGACCGATGCGCATGCCCATCTGGCCAAGCCTGGCGACTGGATGCTCATCCATGGCGTTGGGGGCGGCACTTGCCAGTGGGCTGCACAGATGGCCAAGATCCTCGGCTACAAGGTGATTGGCACGGTTGCGTCGGCCAAGGCCGATGTTGGACGTGCAACTGGTTGCGACGAGCTGATCGTCCTCAAGGAGGCGCCGGGCACGAGCTACGAGGACTACACGTCGGTCGATGTCGTAGCCGAGGTCATGAAAATCACCGACAACAAGGGCTGCAAGGCTGTCATCGACGGCATTGGGAAGAACACGATGGACATCTCCATCGACTCCTTGGCGACGCGCGGCATCTTCGTGTCATTCGGCAACGCTTCGGGAGCAGTGCCGGCTTTTCCCGTCCTACGTCTCATTGGCAAGTCGGGATTCGTCACGCGCCCCAAGCTGCTAGACTACACTGGGGAGCGTTCGGAGCTGCTCCGCCGTGCTAGTGATGTATTCGGCTGGCTGAAGTCTGGCGACCTCAAGGTGAGTGTTGACAAGGTTTTCCCGCTTGACGAGGTTGTGCAGGGACACGAGTACCTTGAGGCTGGCAAGTCTCGTGGCAAGGTTCTCTACAAGATCTAAACGCCACAAGAGGCTGGTACCGACAGGACAACGCAAACTACTGCGTCATATCTGGGGTACGGGGCCTTTTCCGACAGCCGATTCTTGCCTTGCATGGCCTCGCCTCCTCAGTCATCCCCATGTTGGAGTAGCTTGGTTAGGGATGTGAGGCCATTGTGAGTTTGGGTTGGTGGGTAAATTGCGATAACCTGGCCATCGCACAGGATAGGATAGGTGCTGTCGCACGCACCCCCAACTGCACAAACTCTACCAACCCCGCTTGCTTCTTGGTCTCAGTGCGCGATACTATGATATTAGGGCGTGCTCTAAGGATTTGAATCTTGTGTGTGCGTGGCTGTTCTGGCCTCGTTTGTCGAATCGTGCACGTCGCCAGTGCGGTGAGGGAAAGCGCTACGGCGTATGAAAATCTACGTGCTGGATGGGAGCAAGAGCAAGGAAGAAACAAAAACTTTTCAATATCAATATTCTCACCACACACGCGGCCGTGGACCCTTTGCTTTCTTCTCACTCAGCAAAAACTGTCTATAATAATACTACTTAAACAACTGAGCGTTGGTACCACTACTCCCACTAGCACAAGCCCGGTACTATCACGACACCCCTCAGCGCACTTGCCCGTACGCCGTACGCCATGACGTGCGTTGTCACTATATGCACCCCTACGAATCTCCCCCCTCGCAAACCCCCGGCTCCCATTATAACTCCCCACAAGCTACAATGATTGACAATGAGGGATGAGGGAAAACCCATTGAGGCGGACCGATCTACGTCGGGCGACTCTCCGGGAAAAAGCACCGGGGGGGGGGGTAGGGGTAGGCCAAAATATCCAGGATTTCTCGCCCAAATATCCATTGGAAATATCCAACTAACTTTATAGTTGGTCGCCATGGAGCGCGCCGCCGCTCCCCACCTCTCCTTCGGGCCCCCCGCCGCGGGCGCCCCCCCAGTACCCATGGAGCTGTCGCTGGCGAAGCGACCGCGTCCGCCCGCAGAGGCCGAGCAGGTGAGCGCGACCCCGGTCGCGCCGCACGGCCCGTGGCCCCGGCCACACCCAACAAGGCAGCCATGCTGGCTCACCCCATGGTGGGCCACAGGCTGTAGAGCACAAAGAGCCAGCACCAAACAAGAAGAGCCACACATCCACTGGGCATGCCTTATGGCAGAGGCCTCTCCCACCCCGGGGACGGCCGCGCTGCCTCGGCAGCGCGACCCGAGACCGGGTGGCCCTTATGGGCACAACACCAGCAGCAGGATCAACATGAATCAGAAGACAGACCCAGCAGCACAACAACTCACAACCTCACCCATGAACACGAACCATGATGCGCCCTTGGACGCATGCCATCTCTCCCTGCCAATCACACCATCGGACCAAGCCACAGCCTCACCAACCCCGCTCGTCCCTGCCGCTCAGGAGCCACTCTCAGACGAAGAGCAAGGCAACTTCGAGTCAGACGCCAACTTCGAGCTATCCTTCCACCAAGAGGGGGACTACACCTTCTTGGACGCCACCGTCTACGCTGCGATTGTAGAGCTCCTTCTGGAGCTCGAAGGAGTAGACCCGGAGCCGGACTTTTGGGCCCGCTCCATCCGCGGGCCATGGCACATAGCCGTGAACGAGGACTGCGTACAACAATTCAAGGAGCGCTACGGCGACATCACTACGCTTCGCATCAATCAGACCGACGTCTCAGTCAACATCAAGGTAGACTCGATCGACGAGAAAATCAACAAGAAAGGCTCCTCTTCTCGCAAGGCATTATACAACGCCCTGCAAGACGTCGCGGCACACCTGGTCATCGAGGCCGAAGGCCTAGCGCAAGCGGCCCAAATTAATCTGAGCGCAATCATCTTCGCAATCGAAAAGGTAGGGCTTACCTTCTTGAAGGGCAACCGAGAGCGTATGAAGCTCGAAGGCGGAGCCGGAACGTTCGTATCCAAGGCGGCATACTCGACCCGATGGCACCTTTATGTCTCAGCGGGTCAAGGCTCATTTCTTGACGGGAGCTTCCCCCGGAAGCTGCTGCTTCAAATCGACGGCAAAACAATCCCGGTAAACTACGCCGTTCGGGCGTGCAAAGAGATCAGTATGCCAGCAAACATCCAGTCTCCTCATAAGCTCATGATTCACGGCAGCATTACATACTAGTCCTTGAATCCACGCTAACGAGGTTTGCCACCCTGGTACGAGGCAATACCGTGTCGGACCCCCGAAACTCCATGCGAACATATAAGGCCGCTCAGGGGAGAAAACCTAAGATCAAAAAAACGACGGAACTCAGCACCCCCATGTTTATCGAAGACAAGAAAGGCAGGCTACAACTCAGTAAGGAATTCGGCCTCGTAGCGAAAGCTCTCGGATTAGACGAGAGACTCGCATAACGCGACGCGTCACCACGCTCTGACAGATAATTCGGATGGGCGGTTAGCCACAACTCGAAAGCACTGAGTGACCGCCCGCGCGCATTCGTATAACGACACCCTGCAACACTTTCTGTATAGACAGGTCACTCAACGGAACAGGAGGAAGGAGAGAACTTGCTGTTGGGGATAGGTGCACCCCGCTTGGCTCGAACCCCCCGCACGACCCGGGCCCCTAAGTAGAGCACGAGGGGAGTTGCCGCAAGGCAGGGAGTGGGGGAGTGGGAAGAGAAAGGGCGTGGCTTCGAGAGCGTCTTCCAGTGCCACGAGTGAGGCGAGAATATTAAAATGTTTTTTTTTCCATTGGAAATATCCACCATATATCCGGAAAATCGGCCCAAATATCTCATGAAATATCCGGATATATCTCTCGCTTAATAGCGCTCAGACCCCTACCTACTGCGCCACACCGCATATGCTATCGCTATCGTATATATATACAAAGTAGGAGATAGGAGGCTATGTCTTTGTAGTCTTTGCTCCTTCTTTCTCCTTTCTCCTTCATTCACACAATACTACTATGTATATAGGACATAGGACACACAATCACACAATACAATCACTTCGACGCGCGGTCACGCTGGTTGCTATTGAATCGCAACATGATGGAGGCCTCAACCTGATCAGCCAAAGATTGAGCACGATCAGCGCCAAAGACACACTGGAGCAATGAGAAGACACGTTCACACGATGCACCCTTAGGGGAAAGAGAAAATGCAATCCTTGCAGCGGCAGCCCATGTCGAGAACTTTGTATGATTGGCCGCCCACCAGGCTAACACTAACACATCTGAGGTGAATGAATTGACGTCCCTATGATCAATGGTAGTGCCCCGGCATGCCACCATGTAATCAGGCAGCTCTCTAAGAAGTAGATGTTTGACGCCCGGGATGTGAGAAAAGCAAGGTACTTCAGCAAGCTGTCGCACCCACAACGGGTCTAGTTTGTTGTATGTTGTATGCGAACGCTGGGTTGAAAGCGCGCAGAAGCCCGGAGATGCGATGCTGCTCTTGCGCACGCTGCGCCCGTGGTTCGGCGTTGGACGCTCGTGTGGGAAAGCTCGTGTTGTTAGAGGGGTTGCAAGCGGGGAGTGAAGGAGGCGAGGGGGAGGAGGTAGGGGGAGGCGGAGGGGAGGGGAGGGGAGGGAGAGGGTGCGCGCCGAGAGGCGAGAGGGGGAGGCAGAGGGCGAGCAGGAGGGGCACGCCCAGGGCAAGGGGGTGCAGCCACACCTCCCATTGTGGTTGAGAAGCTGAAACGGGCAAGGAGCAAGGAGGTGCAAGTCTTTATCACATAAACAGTACCATTTATCAGGTATCTACGCGTGCCGCCATCGCAGCAAGGGCCCGCCCGAGCTCGCCCCCCCCCCCCCCCCGCCCCCCCCCGCGTAACAGACTTTTTTTTTGGGTTGGGGCGCTGAGATGCGCCCAAATATCCCTGAAATATCCGCACATATCCAATCCCCGGAAATCGGCCCAAATATCCAGGAGACATATCCGGATATTTTGGCCTACCCCTAGGGGGGGGGGACCTCTCGTCATGAAGAAAAACGGCCCTTACAGCTCTCGCCGCGAGCTATCCTCGAGAAATAAAAGACTGAGCCTGGAGACACCTGAGACCTGCCACAAGGGTTCCCGTAGGCGCCTTGATTGAGCCTCTCCCTCCTCATCACCCTCCCGTGCCGCCAGCCGCCCCTCTCCGCCCGTTTGCTCCCTTTTCTGCGGTCAAATCGACACACGCGCTCGACCGCCAAGTGCAACCTTGCGTTTGCGCTGCGGCATAAGCCTCGTAAGCGCAAGAAGGCTCTGTACGCTTGTAAGGGACGGTGCGCATGTGACTTGTTTTCGCAGTTGTTCAGTGGCAAATCCTAGCATATAATTTGCCGAATTCAGTTGCAGAAATACGTGGAGTTTATCGTCTGCTGTGTTCGCAATTGTGTACATATCAGCCGACAATGAGCTTAAATGACTCGCAATTCTAATTGCCAGTGTCCACTCTTTGGCGCCAATTGCATCATTGCATTTTCTATAAAGTTCAAACAAGAAGTCTTTAGGCATCTGCATCTGACACGTTACCGGTGACATATGAAATGCTTACTAGATACCAGTGCAAAAAAGAAGTCGTTCGGTGAGTATACACCTGAAACCTGCAAGTTTGTACCTTAATAAGGGAGTCCTTTAGGTAGAACTTATACCGTCCACACGGGGGGCATTTGCCAAAAAAACAACCAAACCTGAGGTTGCACCCTCTCTTTGGGGGCTCCCAGATTGGTTCCAGAGGGCCAACGGATAAAGGTACCCAACTTTGTATTGTAGGACCAGTCCTACATACATATAATAAAATAATTAATGTTATATCCTAGCCAACCCCACTAGCTAATTGGACACAACTTTTCCGTCCCGGAATCCCGCCATGCCTGACGAGCCAGGTGTCCGAGTGCTACCGGGGGGAGGGGGCACCGCCCCCTCCCCCCGATATTCGTCCTCCCCCCAGTGCACGCACCGACCCCGCGCACCCCAGCACGTCCTCTCCTCGAGTCCACGCTGGGGGAAAACCCCTTTCGGGTAAAAACAACGCAGGGGGGGGGGGCACTCATGAATAGGAGCCCAGAAACACTAATCTCTCCTCGCAAGAGCGAGTGGCCGCGGCGAGCCGCGGCCCTTCCCTCCTGGTTCTGGCGCCCCCGTCTTCTCTTACCCAAACAGGGCGAGAAGACACGTAAACGCCGGAGGGGGGAGCTGCCACTCCCCCCTCCCCTCCCTCTTCCCTTTTCCTCCTCTCTTCCCTGCGGCGGGGGCCCATGGCGCGCGCCTGCGGCCCCTCTTCAGGTCCCCAGGAGGCCAGCAGGGGCCTGGGAGCGCAGCTCAGGGGGCAGGTGAGGCTGGGGCATGGCCCTGGCCCCTCCTGCCTCTCCATCGCTGGCTCTCGAGCCCCTGCCAGTCGACTGGAGCTGGCTGGGGGGTCCTGATCAGGGGGGCCCAGGGGGAGGAGGGGCTGGTCAGAGGGATGGGCTGGCCACGACAGGCCAGGGCGGGCGAATCAGGCGTGCCTGTGGGGAGAGGGATGGGTCAGCATGGCAGTGTGCTCCTGGCAAGCCATCAGGCATGCCAGGAGAGTGGGTGGTTCCTCCCCCATGGCGGGGGAGGAGTGGAGAGAGGGGGGGGCTCGTGCCCCGCCATGGGTGAACTAAGTATAAACTTAGTTGACCAGTCCTACATACAATGTAGGACGGAATTGCCCACGTATAAACACACGCATTTGGTGGTATTCTGGCCTAACCCTACCGATTCTCGGACCGGGATGAATAAAAAAAAACTTTTAATATTCTCGCCTCACACGTGGCACTGAAAGACGCTCACGGAGCCACGCCCTTTCTCTTTCCACTCCCTCACTCCCTGCCTTGCGGCAACTCCCCTCGTGCTCTACTTAGGGGCCCGGGTCGTGCGGGGGGTCCGAGCTAAGCGGGGTGCACAGTGACCTGCCTATATAGAATGTGTTACGTACGGGGTGCCGTCGTACTAATGTGTACGAGCGTTCATCCAATGTGTCTGTAGTTGTGGTCGGTGTGTAGCCCTGAATCTTTAGGTCTTTTTCTAGAACGTATTGGTGGAAACATCAACATCAAAGAAAATCACGTTCGAGAAGGGTGTACAGCCGATATGTACTCAGCCACGGGCACTTGCAAGGCACAAAAACGACTCTAAATAAATAAACGGAGTGTCACCGTACGCGTATTATAAAGACGGGATGAAGGCCTTTACGGAGGCCCTTCCCAAGGGGACCAATCTCAAACAACTCGATCTCTCGTACAACAAGATTGGCTACGCAGGAATGAAGACATTTGCTAAGGCCATCTCCATGGGAGCCTTAAATACTCTCGCAAATCTCAATCTTGCGGTCAACGAGATTGGCCCCGAGGGGACCAAGCAAAGGAGGAGAGAGTTGACGCAGGCTGCTTTGAGGACACTTTTCCACAAAAAGAAGCTCGTCCGTGAAATTGCGTAGCACGTAGCACGGGTGATTGAACGCTTTTCCATGTGTAGGCTGATGGTGATTGAACGCTTTTCCAGCTGTGGACAGGCTGTGTGGGGGTGATGGTGATGGTGATTGAACGCGATATCACGCTCGGACACCGGGCTCGTCCGGCATGGCGGGATTCCGGGACTGAAACGTTATGTCCAATTAGCTAGTGGGGTTGGCTAGGATACAACATTATTTGTTATTATATCGGCTTCAAAATCGAAAGGAGTACTTCAAAGTAGGCATAAGAAGGCTAGAATGATCTTGCTTGGCTTATCTGAGGGCCAACTCGGTTTTTAGTCAGCAGTATGAGTATGAGAGCAGTCTAATGTTAGGACGGTGGCATCATGCATGGGACGATGATTATGCCTCCGCCCACGCCGCTTTCGCACGCATACCCTCAACATAGTAGCTATCACCACACAAACTCCCACATGCATCGAACTGCACGCGACCAGTCTCTTTACTATCATGCCATTTTTCTCGTCGCAATGTACTAGTACAGTGCGCTTGCCGCTGTTGGCGAGCGTGCTGCGTTCCATGATGCTAGCGGACTGCCATCGCAAAATGCGCAGATGGAGGAAGAGCGGGTGAGAACCGCGTGGAATGTGGTCATGGCGGCACGCATCATCACGGCTGCTCACACCGTCCTACCTGTGGTATTCTTCTGTACCTGGGAAGGTCCATGGTACTATGCCGCCCTCAACCTTTGTTTGCTGCTTGAAGCCAAAGACTCAAAGGGCGGCACGCTGCCAGCCAAAAGGAAGATCCAGCTCTGACCGGGACTGGGGGTACGTGCAAGCGCGTTTAAACCAAATTGATGGGGCGCAGGAAGAGTCCAGACAAGGCGCGTGAGTATGCTTGAGGGTTCTTGAAGAAAACACAGTTGACGGCACAATTGTCGACATGGTTGTCGAGAGGATCGAGCCCACATGCGCACAGCGGAGGGAGAGTCAGCTTCCTGGCCTCAGCTTCTTTCCTGAGCAGCTCGCGTCTTGCCTCAGTGTAGCGTTCCGTCTGCAGAAGCTTCTGAGCACGCTTCTTGGCTGCCTCCTGTTTGAACATGCGCTCCAACTCTTCAGTCTGGTGTTGATGCGCGATCTCTACCTCGCGAATGCGACGCACAGCCTCCTCTTCTGCGCGCTGCGCTTCAACTCGCGCCCTTGAGGCTGCTCTTCGCTTGGCCGCCTTCATGCGCTCCTGCGCCTGTCGCTCTTCTGCGGCGCGGCGACTGCGCGTTGCCTGCCGTTCGGCGAAAGCCCACTCACCACGCACTGCCACAACTCGATTTGCTGACGGGCCTGGTCTGACATCTTCCTCACTGGGTTTGTCGTCCAGACGCTCGGTACAGTGCGACTCATTCGGCACCATTGGCGCAGAGTAGGCCCCTCCAGTCATCATGTGCCGCGCCATCGCCGTCTCTGCGATGACCTGCCCCACCCGTGCCTCGAGAAGGCTCTCTGGCTCCTCAACCAGCTCCGTGACTCTCGAGCCCGCACGAGCACGTTGGACAGTTGCAGACTCATCGGGGTGGGCGTGGGCGAGGCGCGTGTTCTTCTCTTTGCGCTGCTCGCGCATCCGCGCCGAAACCCGCTTGAGCAGGTCTCGCTGGAAGCGTGCCATCTGCTCGCTCTTGAGAGCCTCGCGCTCCATCGCCTGCTGCGCCTCAGCCGCAGCTAGGTCGGCCGCATTGGCCCCCGCTGAATTGACGGCATGCTGGCCGTCGGCCGGACCACAATGCCGCTCGAGGCGGACGCTGATGCTGGATAGCGGAGCGAGGAACTCCACCTGCGCGTTGGGCGGCAGCTTCGGCATCGCGCGGCAGGTGGGAAGCGAGACGAGAGAGAGAGAGAGGGAGAGAGCACGGGCGGCGGACGCTGGGCGGGAGAAGGAGGAGGAGCCCGAATGGCGGGAGAAAATCTGGACGGGGAGGAGAGAAGAGAGAGAAGGAAAAGCTGAAAAACTTCTGCCGGAATGCAGACCGTATTCGTACAAGTCCGCGAGTTTAAAAAAAAAGGGGGGGGGTTGGCCTATTTTAGGGTGTCGTTCTTGGTTCGGGGGGTGGTGGTCGGTATTTTCAAGGGGTGGTTCTGTCTGGAGTTTTGTGTTAGAAGGGGCTCATAGTCCCCATGTGCCTTGGTGTACGCTTAATTAGGTGTACTCCGATCTCGTCCCCTCTTTGCGTCGCTAAGACCATGCTACACCTAGCCCGCGTCTCGCTACTCGGTATGGGCCTGCCCACGGCTGTCCCACGCCCCACGCGCTCTACTCGAACATGGTACCCCCGCGAGTCGATGAGTCGATCCGAACGCTCGCATCGCTCGATCTCGACCGTCCTCGACCTCCAAATGCCCGAATTACTCTTTGAGCTTCTCTCGACCACACACCCCTCAAATCCCAAATGTTTGGGCCTCCCCTTTTCCCTACACAGCCGCGGCACTGACCTCGTGCGCAAGCACAAGCACGAGGCACAGTCCTGGCCAGTCACTCTACCAACTACCAAGCCCATGCATGGGGAGAACTCTCAAATTGGTGCAGTGAAAGCTGCACCAAGGGATGGAAACGGCCGACTGACTCCAGGGAGAACCCTGACCAGACCCACATGGACTTGCCGCCACAACCACAACCACCCTCGCCCCGCTCCATTTTTGGCTCGTAGTGCCCTGAGTCACCTTTCTTCACGAGACTCATTCAGAAATCAGAAATCTGAAGACTACTCCTACTCTAGCAAGACTCGCTCGTCGCCGCCGCCGCCGCAGCCTCACACCAGCCGCAGCTGTTCGAGGCGCGCGCACAGCCACTCGCCGCCCGCTGCACGTAGCCGCACCGCCCAGCCGCACGCAGACTACCCCCCCCCCCCACCCCCCTACCACCCCAGTCGTGGCGCGAGAGCTACTCAGCTTCCGATGCTCGACGTCTTCCTGGCTGGACTGGTCGCCGAATGGGTGCGCAAGATTATCCTCGCACCTCTGGATACACTGACCGTCCGGCTCCAAGTGGAGCGCGACGCTCAGAAGGGTCGCTCCCGCAACCCCCTCGTGCGGGACGCGGCCGGCATCGTCCAGCAGTTGCGGCAGCCTATGGACCTCTACAGTGGCCTTGGCCTGGGCCTGATCAGCGCTGTACCGCAGGCAATGGTCTACATGCCCACATATGAGCTGTGCTCGACTATTCTGCGCGGGAGCAGCGTGCAGGTCCAGCTTGCTTCAGTCGCGACAGGAATAGCGTGCTCAATCGTCCGAGTGCCGACGGGGGTCATCAAAACACGGATACAATGTGGAGTTGGGCCAGCGAGGCAAGTCATTGCGGATGCCATAGCGTGCGGTTGGGCGGACTTGTACGTCGGCTGGCGCGCATCTTGCCTTCTGGACATTCTTCACGCAGTCATACAGTTTACAGCGCTAGAGCAATTTCGGCGGCTCGCCCAGCTCACGGGTGGCGGACCTGCCACAGATGCAGTAGTCGGTTTACTTACGGGGTTCATCACTGCAGCTGCAACCGAGCCGCTCGATGTCGTCGTAACCCGCTTGCGCGTCCAACACAGGGCGCCTAGCGACAAGCACGACGGGGTACAGAAGCCCGGTTATTCTGGATTGCTGGATGCGTTACGAAGAATTGCGCGTGAGGAAGGATTTGTGACGTTGTGGCGAGGCGTACTGCCACGCTTCATGTATCGGGCCTTGGGCTCTTTCATTTGGTATCCAGTGTACGTCCAAGCGCGTGAGCTCTTCTCCATGGTATCAAGTACATCTTTGGCTGGTGAGAGCTAGTAAGCATGTGCGAGAACAGTATGTGTGAGCGAGATGTGTGGCTCATGGACAATATATAGAATATATAGCTAGGGTCTCTAGTCCAAAAATCTTGAAGGTTATTCAGGGTTCAAGCTCTCCCATGGGTGGAAGGGGTCTCAGAGACCCTGGGTATGATGCAGAAGGCCAGGAAGGTCACGTTCCATCGAATATGGGACAGACTCAAGTTGAGCCATCAAAAAATCCATAGTTCATAGTTCGTTTACAATATTAATAATCGAAGACTTGTGAATAAACCGTAAACCTAACCATAGCTAACATATAATATACGACTATAATATTCTAACATTAACACTCCCGTCTTTGGCTTCCTTGTTCTGAATCCCGAGTTTAGCTGAACGACTTACAAATGGACGTTTAACACGCGAGGCCGACTACACGGTAAAGGGGTGACGCCTCCGCTAACAACCTTTTCCTTTTAAGAAAATTTGTCGCATTCGCGAGTCGACACACGTAAGGCTTCTCTTCGTCGTTCGGTATTATCGTTATAATTCTCTCGTTCTCGTTCTCGGTCAAAAGCTTCGCTTGGACGCATAGGATCTTGAGTTGTGGAGCGCCCTCTCTCTTTCTCTCGAAGAGAAGGGAAGTTTCCCCACCTTTCTTCCTCCTAGGCGCCTCGCAAATAGGTTTAATTCGCTAACTTCTCCGCGTTTCTCTATCTACTTCAGTGATTGCAATCAGGTTTAATTTGCAATCTCTTCGCATCTCCCCCTTAGGCACACCGCACTTCTTTCGTCTTATTCGATAAAATAAAATAATTAATGTTATATCCTAGCCAACCCCACTAGCTAATTGGACACAACTTTTCCGTCCCGGAATCCCGCCATGCCTGACGAGCCAGGTGTCCGAGTGCTACCGGGGGGAGGGGGCACCGCCCCCTCCCCCCGATATTCGTCCTCCCCCCAGTGCACGCACCGACCCCGCGCACCCCAACACGTCCTCTCCTCGAGTCCACGCTGGGGGAAAACCCCTTTCGGGTAAAAACAACGCAGGGGGGGGGGGCACTCATGAATAGGAGCCCAGAAACGCTAATCTCTCCTCGTAAGAAAGAGCGAGTGGCCGCGACGAGCCGCGGCCCTTCCCTCCTGGTTCTGGCGCCCCCGTCTTCTCTTACCCAAACGGGGCGAGAAGACACGTAAACGCCGGAGGGGAGAGCTGCCACTCCCCCCTCCCCTCCCTCTTCCCTTTTCCTCCTCTCTTCCCTGCGGCGGGGGCCCATGGCGCGCGCCTGCGGCCCCTCTTCAGGTCCCCAGGAGGCCGGCAGGGGCCTAGGAGCGCAGCTCAGGGGGCAGGTGAGGTTGGGGCATGGCCCTGGCCCCTCCTGCCTCTCCATCGCTGGCTCTCGAGCCCCTGCCAGTCGACTGGAGCTGGCTGGGGGGTCCTGATCAGGGGGGCCCAGGGGGAGGAGGGGCTGGTCAGAGGGATGGGCTGGCCACGACAGGCCAGGGCGGGCGAATCAGGCGTGCCTGTGGGGAGAGGGATGGGTCAGCATGGCAGTGTGCTCCTGGCAAGCCATCAGGCATGCCAGGAGAGTGGGTGGTTCCTCCCCCATGGCGGGGGAGGAGTGGAGAGAGGGGGGGGCTCGTGCCCCGCCATGAGTGAACCAAGTATAAACTTAGTTGTTTCGTCTTATTCGATAGGTCTCTTGGAATCCTGTGCGGCAGGATTGCCCCTCGTTTCCGTAATGGTGCGATTCCCCTTCCCTCTGGGCGGTAAACACGCCCCTCCGGTCGTGATTATTATTATCAAGCCCGCCATTCCATCACTCTCCGCCGTTCCCGCCGCGCCTATCGCCGATCGTTTCGCTTCCGTCTCCTTGCATATCGAGCCAGTGGGGTCATGCTCGATCCGTCAGGCCCGCGCACTCGACTTTTGTCTCCGCAAGAAATAAGACCCCCCCCCCCATCCCCTCGCCCCTAAGAAACCTCAAATAAGAAACCCCCGGGCGGAGCCCGATGGGGACAAGAAAGCTTTAGAAACTTTGGCGTCCTGTTTTCTTAATGGTGCACCCATACTCCATACTGCAGGCCCAGGCCCTATTAGGCCTTAGGTTGCACCGTCTCATTTTTGGCGACGTGGAACGGCCTCTGCCACGAGTGCTGTGTCGAGAAGCACGGAACGCCTCGCACTCGCGCATTGGCTCGTGAGTAAGGTTCAAGTTGGGTTTGGGTTTGCGCCTGTATGCTGCATGTACCATAACTTTTAAATAACCCACGTTCATGTATTATTACCACTAGTAGTATAAAAACAATGCGCTGCAACTGTGCTGCAACTCTGCCACGAGTGAGGTTCGAAATCGGTGAGCTCGCTCGTCGGTTTACGTCAAATAAACCTCACAAAACGAAACGCCGCATTCCTCTCTCCCCCCTCCCCACTTGTCAGTCCGCGGGCCGCTGCGCGCCGCGCCGCCTCCGCCCCGCCCGCCGGCCCGGCCCGGCCCCCCCCTCTCTTCCACCCGCCCTCGCCCCCCCCCCCCCCCCCCCCCCCCCGCGCGCCGCGGATGGCTGCCGATGTGCGCAACCCCTCTGCGATCCACCAGCTTGAGCTTGCTGTGGGCGCTGTGCACGCGACCACCAGCATCGAGCCAGTCTGCCACTGGCGACAAAGCAAGGCGTTCCTCCCGCTCCGCCTACCTGCTGCCGAGGAGCACGAGGTCTGCGAGATGGCAGTACGCTGCCGTTGTCTTCCGGGTGGGGCCCAGTCCAATCCACTCGCGCTACTGCTCGACACGTCGTCGCACACTTCAGTGCTGCTCGGCCGGACAGAGTGGAAGCAGCGGACTGACTCGCCCAACTTCGCCGCTCTCATCTGCTTCGACATCGCGCTATTAAGCGCCGGGGTTGCGACTACTCTCGAATTACAGCTGCGTCACGTCGAGGAGCCCTTTTGGGACCAGCGCGACGCGGAAGAGGTGACGGCTCTGCACATGATGCCGGTACTTGGGCGCGTCTCCTTCCGCTTTGAGGAGGTGCTCGGCGCGCCACAAAGACAGCTCGAGCTGAGATTGGGAGTTGGGGTGTTTGCCGATCACTCGGGCCCATATCCCGCCACCGCCACGCTGCGCGTGCGGTCAGCCGTTGGCTGGCCGATCAACCAGCTTGTGGCGCAGCACTCGTGCATGAACTACCGGTTCATCTGCAGCGGCGACACTGATGGGGCAGGGTGCGGAGAGGAACTGCCCGCTCATAGCGGGTGCGGCTGTGGGTTGCACCACGTGGAGCTACGGGACGTGTCGAAGCCGGCGCCGCGGGAGCTGCGCGTTTGCGAGCACATGCTCCGCTGCTCCTACGGGTACGAGGTGCCTAAGGCTGTTTTGACAATGCTCCTTGCGGACGCAGAGCTCAACGCCGCTGTCTCAACAGGTCATGCAGGAGCGCTGGGTAAGGGGCGTCCGTTCTCGAGCGTGAGCTCGGGTGGCGAAACACCGGCAGGGATGTCCAAGTGGGACTTCTCACCGCAGGGTCTCGGTCAAATCCAAGCCTTGCGCACCGTGAGGAGCGTGCCTGCGGCGCGGCCCCCGTCTGTTGACATTTCTACAAGGGGAAACACCGCTCTGACGCAGCTCAACGCGTTGCTGAGTGCGGCCCTCACGCCGTCCGCGTGGGCAGCCTTCGCGGCCTGGTGTCGTTGCGCCCTCGAGGGCCTCGACGTGGAGGCTGGGAGCGAGCGCGCAGGCTTCAAGGCTTCAACGGCCAAGAAGGACCCACGCATCGCTGCGATACCAGTCAACCTCCAACTCAACCTGCTTGAGGTCCAACCCGACCCGCTCCCAACGGAGGCGGGACGGCGAGTTCACAACCCGCCCCGACGTTCCGATCCAACGTCAGCTACACCGGGCCTCACGGCGGAGACGTCTGGCACCGCCCAGGGCGCGCGTAGACTGGGGCCGGTGAGCGCGGAGTTAGGCGCCGTATGGCCAACGGTCACCCTAGGAGCTCCGGCAGCACACTCCCTTGGATTCAAGGATGGTGGAGCGACGGCTGTGGCCGCCAAGCTGCGCACTCTGCTGACATCACGCGAATTGGCAAGCAGGAGGGCGGCATTAGAACTTGCCGCGAGTTTCAGCCGGCGGTATGCGCTGCTGTTGTGCCATGGTCTGAGCGCACTCGCAGCTTGCTTCACACTCAATTGCCGCACGCAAGTCGAGCGCCGATCAACCTCCTTCTTCACGCAGCTCAATCAGCTTGGATTCCTTTGCCACATTGAGTCGCTCCTCTCAACCCGCGGCGACGAATGGGGAATGCTGCAGGATACGGAAGCCGTCGTAGGGATGCTGGGCCAGGTATTGCTTATGATGCTGCCGTCATCCGAGGAGGTGCCCGCTGGCGTCGCTGTTAGAGGTGGTGTGCACAACTTAGTGCTGTGCTTCACGCCATCCGAGCTAGGCTTCCGCGACGCCATTCATGCCGAGACATTTGGCCTTGTACCGGGTACCGCGTTTCATGTGAAGCCCATTTTCTTCACTCAGGGAATCAACGAGGAGCAGTCGATGGCGAATTTGATGCAAACGCACACCGCCGAACAGGCTGCCATCAATGAGCGGGCACTGCGAGAGCTTCAGCGCTTTCATGCGGCGTTTGAGGCCTTGGCCCACACCTCGGAACAACTGGCGGTACCTTTGGCCACCTCGGAGGTACTAGATCGGCAGAGGAGGCTCCTGACGAAGGCTCGCCGGCTGCTTGTCGAGCCCCCAGACGCAAAAAACGTGCAGCTCCTACACGTCACAGCCGCTCTTACGCGGCTGCTCGACGGTGGGCGCATCACCTTGTGCAAAAGCGGCAAGGACCGCTCGGCAATGAGCCTCACACTAGAGCACGCTCTGTTATTGCAGCGTGAGCACGGGCTGGGCGAGGCGGCCACAGCAAATGCACTCGTCACGATGCGCCGACACGGCGTGAGGCGCGAAAACGTTCGCCAAAACACGTCACGGCGCGTGTTTGCCTTCAATTGGATGCAACAAAAAATGCTGCCCGAAAGTTACAGACCACCGGAAGGCTCGGCCAAGGGCGCCGCGGCTTGAGGCGCGCCAATGGGACGTCACGGCTCGCCCGCGCCCGTCTCGAGCTTGTTTTTTCGATTGTCATTTCTGATCGGCTGGTTAGCACCACACCACTCTGTTGTCTGTTGTTACGTTTTGTTGCGGCGGGCGGCGGAGGGAGGTCTCGGGCCCAAGCCTAGCGGGCTCCATGCCGGGGTTTCTACTGCGTTATTTCGTGCAATTGCATCATTCCTGAGTTGGGCCGTGTTGCCCCCCCCCCCTATCGCTAGCTCGCGCTTACAAAACACAACAAAAACACAAACAATCACCGCGCCCGCACGGAGCGATGGGACAACATACCTGACTTCTAGCTGCAGTCGTCAACGCGCTTCTCCAAAAAAAAAACATCTGAAGATTCTGGGCTACACACCTACTACTGACTGGGACTGGTCTCCCTTCTCTACTTGCATCGCCCTTACTTCCCTCCCTCCACCTCTTCCCCTGCCCCCCTTCTTTCCTTTTTCTTCGGTTTCCGGGGTCCGGCCTTGGTGCGCTACCTAAGGCCTGGTTCAGAGTGCGGGGGCCGGGCAGGCCTGTTGCGTCTTCTCTTTTGGCGTTCGCGTCTGCCTTCGCTCGCGCCTATTGTGACAGTGGCGCCGGGTCGGCTGCGTCTCTGATGTTGACCTTGTTCTACGTTTTGTTGGCTTATTCGTCTTTGTTTTGTTGCTCCTTGGGTTCCTCGACAGCGTGTGCTATCCTCAGCTTTGTGGCTAGATTTACTAGTTCCTTGCTGGGTTTGAGCCCGCCGTTGTCGTTCATACTGAAAACGGGCCTCAAGTCGCTTATGTCTATCCGTTTTTTGGGTTGTCTACCCATGCCCGCTTGGGCGGTTCTTGCCGCGTCGGTCTCGTTTGCGAAGAGTAGAGCTTTACTTAGCGTGGTGTATCGTTCTATTGTTCTTATCAGTATTGATTCTTCTGAGAATGCCACTCCTTCGTAGTGTATTCTATAAAAATCAGTAATGATATACCTCCATGCTACCAGATACAGAGTGTATATCGCTTTCGGGGCGTCTCCATTCGGGAAAATAAACAGATTGTCGATTATAGTTTCCTCTCTGTTTCTACCCGCTTTAAATTTTAAATTTTTAACAAATTTTTATGGGTCGCGGCGCGGCAAAGGAACGGAACTAGCGCTAACTCAAGACAGGACCCCCTGCCGCGGCAAGCGCAAGCACCCTTCCCCCTTATGCCACCCAGCTCTTCACTAGCTTTCTACCTGCGCTAGCTGGAGCGCCCCTCCCTCCACACTCAAACAGCCCCCCACGCCAGGATCCTGTTTTGGTCTCGCAGGCAAGGGGGCCTAATGGGAGGGAGAGGAGCAACTCCTCAGAGAGGAGCTGTGGGGAAGGAGATGTCTGAGTGGGGGCGCTATACCCTTGCGCTAGGCATGGGCAGCGACGCCGCCTCAAGACATATCCTCCCTCTTGTCTTAAGTCGAAATTTTTGGTGCTTGAAACAGAGGGCGAGGGGGTTGTGCTTCTTGGGTTGCTTGTAGTTCCAAGAGGGAGTGGGAGAGGGAGTGAAGTGTTGGAAGAGGGCCCAAGGCAGGGCACTGAGTTGTAGGTGATTGTGGCCCACAAGAGTGGGGTGAAAACGAGAGGTGTATCAACATGAGTCTTGAGTTGAAATTTTTGGTGCTTTGAACAGAGGGCGAGGGGGGTCGTGCTACTTGGGTTGGTTGTAGAGGGAAGGGAGAGTGGGAGAGGGAGTCAAGTGTTGAAGGAGTGCCCAAGGCAGGGCACTGAGTTGTAGGTTCTTGTGGCCCAAAGGAGCGGGGTGAAAACGAGAAGTGACTCAACATGGAAAACAGAGGCTTAGGGTGCTCTCCGTAGGAGATTGATGGTTGTGAAGTGCCCTCCCATGTTGGGTGCACTGATGGTAGAGGTTTCCACCATGGGGAGGGCGCTGAGAACAACAGGATACACCGACTCACGAACACACCGGAATCATTCACCCAAACCAAGCAAATTATCAAGCAACCGCGACCCCAAATCACCGATAACTCAAACACGTCGCGAGAGACGGAGAGAGAGAGCGAGCGAGAGAGAGAGACTCCGCAGCGACGGCCGGAGCGTGTCTCCCTTGTAACTTCCCACGTAGCGGAGAGTCCGAAGGGGAGCGTCATGTCGCGCGACCACGGCGATCACTTTGGATACAGATCGCAACGAGATATCTTCACGACAGAGGAAATCTTGCCGTTGAGCGTGAACCTTCTAGACGCTTCTAACGAACAACCCTGAGTAGCAACCAAGGGGAAGAAACACCAAAGGGGCCAAGGGCTTGCATGTAGCTTGCATCAAGGGGAAAGATTCCCTCACCTAGGAAGCGAACCTACACCGGTCTCCAAGGGGAGATGGCAAATTAAACCTCAAATCTCGAGCGGATAGAGCAACCGACTCGCTCGCCAAACACCTTGACCGAGAAGAAAGAAGCAAGGACCTACAAGCCAAGGGTAGCGGACCTAGGGAATGTGAGAGGAAGTTTCCGAACGCCAACGCGAACGCCAAACGCGGGAAGGCAACGAAACCCTAACCAGGCCAAGCAGAACCTACGAAGAACAGGCCTGGACGACAACGAAAGTTAGCAAGCCCCAAGAAAGAACCGGAACTCAACAAGAAACAACAAGCCTTGCAAGAAGCTAAATAAGCATCCTGAAGGCACCCCGAGAGCCTGAGACAAGCGCGCAGCGAGTGACAGGCGACCTGGCTCCTTTGAGTCAAGATTACCCGAAAGGAGGAAACCTGGAATCTAGACCTGACAAACAGGCTAGAAGGAACGAAACGAGAACCCGAATTCTAGATCGCTAGGGACGAACCCTACCAACCTAGATGTACCTGAGCTTCACCGTGTGGCCGCACGGCGAAGGACCTGGAAACAAGAGCCTGGAAATCGCATCATCTAAGATGAATGCGACAGATCCCTAGGATGGT
>CM030931.1:1877200-1902200 GCA_018136815.1 Isochrysis galbana
ATGGGGTTTTGTTTTAGATGGCGCCGGGCCGGCCCCTCGCGCCGGAGCACGAGGGCGGTAACGCGGCTGTGTAGGGTCCCGGCCCGGGGGCCTTCCCTATGGGATCGTCCCTCTGGTGCTTTGTGGCTGGTGTGGCTGTGGATTGTGCTGGAGGTGTGTTGCCTGCTGGCTGGTGCCAGCATGGCGGCTTTGCACATGTCGTTCATGGTGATGCGCGGGCGCGGCCCGCCGGCTCCTGTGCCCACCTGACTGGGGGGGTCGTCTTGGCGCGGTCGCTTTGGCGACAGCGGCGTGTCCGTGAGCTCTTCGTCCATCATGGCGAGGGCAGCGGCAGCGAGAGCGGGCGGCGGCGCGCGCTCCATGACCCTCTCGTTTTAACGATAGTTGCCCGCGCTCTATCCTTAGAGCGTGTCTTCCCCACACCCCGTCCCTCTCTCTCCTCTTCCCGCCCCGCGTCCACAGCCCACCGCCGAGATCCCTTCCTTCCCGCTTTCCCACGCTTCCTCGGCGTTTCCTTGTTCCCTTGGCCAGAGAGGTCCGGAGAGTCCCGCTCCCGCCGCTCCTTCAGCGCTCGCCCCTCTCCCGTTTCCATTAGTTTCCCCATTGTTCCTAGGTTCTTCCGGTGTGACCCCCCCCCCCCCCCCCGGTTGTTTTCTCCCCGTGTTGTTTTCCTACGCAGCTTCCGCGACCATCGCGCTAGTAGGACGCCCCCTGTGTCTCCCCTCCGTCTCCTGTCTCGCTCCCGTCTGCCATGCCCGCTCATGACTCGCCAGTGCCGGCTCGACTGCTCCCTCCCCGTGCTGCCTCCGGTCGCTCCTCCCGTCCCTCTCGTTCTACACTTCGTTACATCCCATGCTACGGGCTCACAGCCACAGCCACACACTGACATGTCACAAGATCTCCACCTGCCACAGCCACAAAGTTCAATTATTTTTTTGTATTTAATCCGTTTGTTTCAATCCACATCCACCGCACCCTCACGTTCGCCGAGCTCTCGCATCAGCGCTGCGCATCGCGCGTCAAAGGGCGCCTTCTGCTCCTCCTCATGCGCCCCCCCCCCCAAAACACCGCGCACTCCAGGCACGCCAGACGCACCCCCGTCGGGTAGTCCGCGAGGATCGTGCCGAAACACTGCACCTCCAGCTCCGCCAGCAGTGCGCCCGTCGACGGCATTCGCGTGAAAATCCAACACAACACGCACACACGGGCACGCACACAAACATCCCGGGGAATATGACGCACAACCGCGCCGTCGTGCAGCGGGCGCGCGTCGCCAACGTTGCCGCGCGCGTCGCCGATGCCAACCGAAACCAAGAGAGAGAACCCCTTTTGGGGAAATCTAAAGGTCGGCTCTCACCCTAACCGCAACAAGGGGACTTGCGCTAGGGTACAGGGTGAAGCAAGAGAGGAGAGTTCGGGGTGGGGACGGAAGGGGTACGTCATGGTTCACCACGAGGCGATGGAATGGTGCCGGTCCCTTGATGACAACGCAGAGGCGCTCAGCCGCTTTGTATACGGTTGTTCCCTTGCATCCGCATCATTTGGTACGAAAAGACAAGCGCGTGTACGATGTACCACGCCATCTGCGATTGCTGCGTCACAGCCCGCCGCGTTACATGAAGCCGGATGATGGCCGCCAACAGCCTAAAGGGTCGGTGAGAGAGGAATTGGACTGATACTGCCAAGGGCATTCGAAAAGCCGGTGGGCGTAATAGGTGCGGCACAGCGCAATCGACTCCTCCACAGGGCAACGTATGTTCTCAGGGGCGAGCTCGGGCGCTTTGATCGACGTTTCAGGGTGGTATCTGCAGATTGTCTGAGCACGCGGTGCTGCCAACCATGCTTTCTGTGTCGCTGCCACCTCCGCCTTGAATTGTTTGACCCTCTCCTCGAAACCAGCGCCAAGGGCCTTAATCCGCGCAGTAAAGGCGGAGTTCCACTTCTCCCACATCTGATGATCGAGCGGGGCGACGCGGCGCACAGCCTCGCGGCACATCTCCATGTCTGGACAAATCGAGGAGGCTGTGCCTCGGAAGCCCCCCTTGCCCCCGGGCCTATTGTATTTGTATATTTGCACTGGCAAACCGATAAGATCTCCAACGAGGAGAAGGGTCTCGTCAAATTTGTCTGTCGTGCCCACCTGCAAATGTCATAGAGGGCCAAGGGCTCTGGTCAGGATGTTGCGGACAGGGCGAGGCAGCGCTGGCTCGATGTCTCCGCAACACAATAATAGGGTTCAGTCCTGCACCTAGGATAGTGAATGCAAGCGCGCGAGCGGGCATGATACGTACCACGTCGAATGCGGACAGCATCGCATCAAGACGCTCCCACGTGGTCTGATAATGTGCCGGCAGACGACCATGATACTCTGCAGGCATGGCGGCCATCCCACGAACCATCACCGAAGACTGAAGGTTGGGGTTCTGCGCTACCCAATCTGTAAAGTTGTTGCCCCATGGTGGCCGTCGTTTTGAGTTCTTCACGCGCGCCTCGCGCTGTCTGAAGGCGACACCCCACTTATAGAAGGATAGGTAATAGGCAAGAGGCTCGCGAACGCGCGTCACGAGGACAATCGGGCAGTCGATCCCGCCAGACTTGTAGATCTGTCGCAGATCTTGCATGTCTGACATCATTTTGTCCGACATCTCCTCTGAGCCGAAATGAGCCTCGTACATGAGCAAGTGAGACGGAGCTCGACCGGCGCTCGCGGCCTCCTTTGCAATTGTCTGCAGAAGCTTCCAATCCGAGCGCCAAAAAGTCTGCATATAGCCCTGATATAGCCCATAGCCCAGCCGCTCGTTCTCTAGGAAGATGTCTCGCATCGTGGAGCCGCCGTTTTTATGGACATGCCGGTCGATCACGACAGCGCACTGGCGCTTGGGCGTGCGTTGCCAGCTTGCGAGCGTGTGGTTGTGCTGGGGCGTCGTCACGAGGTCCTCTCCTGCCGCCCACGGCAGCACGTTGATCACATCTCCCGGACGGCAGTAGCCAAGCGGTGCCTTGCTCGCGTGCAAATTGCGCCTGTTTCTGTCCAAATGCGCAGGCCAGACCCACCGGCGCGCGGGCTGGCGCGTGGCCTTGCGCAGGGCCGCCGGGTTCCGCGTGTGCCTGCCCGGCACGCTTTCCATCCTCAGCTCTGCCGCCGCCATCACACGGGGAGCCGCGCGAGCCACACACCTCGCTCCGCTCTCTTCTCCCTTCTCTCCCTTCTCTCCTCTCTCCCCGATCTTCCCTGATTTTTTTCTCACATCTACTCTAGAATGACGTGAAATCCCAAAATGAATTGAAGACAAGGAAGCTTGTACTCCTAGGAGTAATGCAGCGCCGAGGATTAATTTTATGTTGCTAACGAGAGTGAGTGGCGGTACTCCCACTAGCCTTGCACCTTGGACCAACCCGCCAGGCCACAAGAACCAGGACCGATCTATGAATAACATATGGGGCACGAACTATCACTATCACACCCGTTTGGAAAAACATCTGAAGATTGTGGCTACTCCTACTAAGGTCTAAGGTCACGTTCCGTCGAAAGAGGGAAGAGGGCCATCACGTCAAGTTTTATTCTTTACCGATACATGTTTAATAATATATCATATAATATAATCAGAATTATACGTTTCATATTCATATACCTGAATATTCAATATTCCGAACTATTTATTATACCCTCCAATATTCGAGGCCAAGGGCTAAGGGCTAAGGGCTTACATTCGCTCACATTCTATCCCACAAATGCTATTTGCTAGGCCCTCCAACGTTTGCGGCATTTCTAGGCATTTCACTTAGCCGCGTCTTTGGCACTCTACTTCCCGATGCAGAAATCTCTGAAGATAACGTCGAGCAGCTCCTCCACGTCAACTCTACCAGTGATGCGGCCCAGCTCAGTGGAGGCTGCACGAAGCTCTTCGCATGCAAGGTCAAGAGGAGCCTGACAGACCAGAGGAGCTCAGGCCTTGGGCTTTCCTCATATATTAGAAGCAACGTGGCCGCAAGTCGGCAGCGCAAAGGCGTTTCCGCCTCGGATGTGGTCTGTCAAACGGAAATGAAGGTAGCACACGTGCTTTGGGATTGCGCACCGCATCTCCGAGTGTGGCGAGTTGCTCGAAAGACTTGAGGGCCAGCATACATTGTTCAAGGTGTTGCCGGTGTCGCGCGCGCGTGATGAGCGGCGCCTCTCCGCTATCCGACCCTGTGGTCCAAGGCATGGAGTGACGTCACAATTGACCTATTTCCACTAGCAATGCACACAGTGTCTCGATAGCATTGATGCCCAAAGCTCAGCTTGAGAGCTGAAGGAAAAGGTATACATGGCTAGAAGGGCAAGCGGCATCATCGAGCGGGACATGCACGCAGCCTGAATCAAACACACGCGGGCGCGTGAAGCGAATGCACTGGGCAACGACGGTGGCGTGATTTACCGTAGAGCTCGCGAACACGACGCCCCAGTGCATCGAGGAAGGGTGCAATCCCCGCGGACGTCGAGCATGAGATTCGCCACTGCTGATTCATAGGCACCGCACTCGCCACAACCTCCTCTTGCGAATTGTCCACGAGGTCAATCTTGTTCAGCAAAAGCAGCTGGAGTGGAGTGTGCCGATTCTCTGTCGCCGCCCCACTCTCAGCGTACATAGCGGCGACCTGGCTGCTCTCGTCCTCGCCGACGCCCTCCGCCACAACAGCAGCAACGTCGAGCACCAACGGCACACTCTCGGCAGCATCATACACCCACAATTGCACGTGGGCCTTTGCCGCCTCCGCGGCCGACCTGATCATACCCATGCGCTCAATCGGGTCTGTTGAGCCACTGCGAAGGCCAGCAGTATCCGAGAGAATGACAGGCAATCCGCCGAGTTGCAACGAGACAGTGACCACGTCGCGAGTCGTGCCTTCCACCGGCGACACAATTGCAGCATCGCGTTGGGAAAGCAAATTGAGCAATGACGACTTGCCCGCATTGGGCGGCCCGAGAATGGCGACCCGGACGCCGTCGCGTACCTGTATGCAAGGTAGGGCGCGAGATCCACTTAGAAGTGATCGCCGCAGTCACATTGCCATGGCCCTGTACGCCGTGAAATCGCTTCGCTATAGCAACTGAGGAAGCACCGGGCTTATCACGGCTTGTGCGGTCGATTGCGCTCAACGATCTGCTCACCGTCTCCCCTCGCTGGCCATCCGCAATCTCTGCTTCGATCTCATGTCGTACGGCGCGCATTTGCTGGACGGCTGAGGCAAGAGCCGAATCAGTCACATCCTCCGCATCCTCGCCAAAATCAATGAGAGCCTCAGTGTACCTGCATGGCGACGATTGCATGTCGGCCGTATGACGTTAGTAAAGGTTGGGATTGTAGATGGACAGACTCAAGAAGGCTCTTATACGCGCAGCGGTCCAAATGAGAAACGCTCGAGTTGGTATTGGGGCAATATGTTGACTTATCGGAAAACGCTGAAAGGATCGAGGTAGCGCCCTCACTATCTTGACAATATACCACGGCAGGAGATGCAACTCACAAAAGAGTGCAGTCTTTTGGCACAATGATTTTCAGGGCTGGCAATCGAAGTCGAATGCGGACGGGGCATGTGAGCAAACATGCTTACGCGAGAGCCTTTGTCATCCTATCTCTCCAGCCATCGAGCTTCCGCCTCTGATAGCCCCCCATTGCAGCTAGAGCCTGCTTGCGTTGCGCCTCTGTGTCAGCATTGATCAGGTCGCCTAATCCCTCAACTTCCGTCAAGTCCATTCGGTTGTTGTTGTACGCCTGCGGTGCGCCCGGAGCAGGGCCATTCTTAAGCTCACGGAGCGTGCTTGTAACTCCAGCCGCTGGCCGGCTTGTGGGCTCGCGCGCCTCACCTGCCGCGTGAATTCGCCCGGCTCAGCGAGACGGAGCCCTGGTAGCATGCTGAGCCCCTCTAGGGTGGCGCTCACGACAGCAGGCGAGCCGTGGGTATGCAGCTCGACAGTGTCCTCACCCGTGAAGGAGTTGGGACCCTCGAACCACAAGACCAGCGCCTTGTCGATGAGCTCGCCCGGCTGGCGTGCACCAGCTCCTTCTGCGCTCTTGCCATGCCCACCTTCCTCTCCTTCGCTGCCTGCGGCAGCCGGCCAGCGCAGCGAGCGCAGGACGGCCCGACGTGGCTGCGGGACAACATTCTTCCCATTCCCCGGGCACATGCGCTCGAGTACGAGCCTTGCGTCCGGCCCCGACACGCGGATGACCGAGACGCCCGCCCGCACGCCTGCACCCGAGGAGAGCGCATAGACCGTCTGCCCACTCTCTGTGGCCGGGCGCAGCTGCTCGAGCGGCGAGAGGGAGCAAAAGAGCGCGAAGGTATTGCTACTGCTCAGCGCATTGCGTGGGAACGCGCTGCGCTCCGCCGTGAGCGCCGCGAGTCGCAGTAGCGCCGGAAGGACCATCGCGCGCGACGGCGGCGGGGGGCGGGACGAGGCGGACGGCCACGAGGGACAGATCTTAGGGCAGCTTAGAAAAGATAGAATGGTGACCAGCGTGGAGTACTCGTACTTAGAACTTCGGCAAAATATAGAGGCTGTCGCTTCGTGCGCGTGCCCGCTTCGTGGGCGTGCCCCTGTTCCCCCCGAGGCAATCATGGCCCCCAGGAAGCCCGCCAGCAAGCCCAAGCCGCCGAGGGGCCACTACACAGTCCATGCTCGCGATACGCGCGCAGAACAGCGGGCGCGCGTCGTCGAAGACGTGCGCAGAGCAGCCGCGCACTGCCGCTCGCACAGCGTTGGCGTCAAGGCCGCGCTTGCAACAGGGCATTTCCCAAGATCTGGCGGCGATCCAAAAGAAGCTCGGCTTGCCACAAAAGAAACCGGTCCTGGACGTTGCGACACGCTGGTGGTTCTCTTCGTATTGCATGATGGAGTGGTTTAGGGAGCAACAACAAGCTGTGCAAATGTACGATGTGCAATTCAGCATGGAAGCATCAAGCAATAATGCTTATAAGGCTAATCGTTTGCAGCACGACGATTGGGTCATCATCGAGCACAGTATGGCGGCGCTGCAAGCTTCGGCGCACATCACTAAAATACTAAAATGCTCGAAGGGACGGCGTACGTCACGCTCTCGCTTGTGCTTCCCAGCATCTACCGACTCATCGAGAGCACAGCAGATGGTCCTTTGTACCTGCCTTGGAAACCTCCGGGGATACAGTGGCTTACTTAGCCGTAACAACATCCACCCGAAAGTGCGGGAGGCTCGATCTCGATCTAAACTGCATGAGAATCTACATAAACGATGGTTGGAGGATTTGTCGCAGCGGCAACGCGATGAATTAGATATGGCCACGCTTCTAGATCCGCGATTCAAAAAGTACAAGTTCCCCGGGCTATCGGATTCCAACATTGACGCAGAGAGAAGTCAAGCGATGATGTCTTTGCGCACTACATGGAATCTTGATTGGAAGCCAGCCTCATTCAATAGTCCTCATACTCTTCACACAATCGGACCAAATCAGACAACATCGGCGACATCGGCGAAGATGAAGTGCGGCCCGACAACTGCACCCCCGACAGAGGAAAAGCCATTCGCAGGAAGCAGCAGTTTAATTGGCATGGCGAGCTCGATTCTTAGCATTCCGCTTGCGCCTATTACGAGCGACATGACGATGGCATCCGAGGAAGTGGAAGCTGAGGTGCTTGATGATTTGGAGCGGTACTTAAACCTGCCGACTGCCGGCTGAAGACAACTTACTTAGACCTCGACGTGTTAGCATGGTGGAAGCAGCGCGACCACAGACCACAGCGGCCTGGGTGGGCTGCCCGTCCTTGCTAAGATGGCCCGACAATATCTCGGTAGGCCTGCCAGCTCGGCCGGAGTTGAGCGGATGTTCTCTAAGGCCGGTAAGTTGCACGATGATCTCAAGGCTTCCCAAGCAGATGAAAGCTTAGAGCATGCTTTGCTCGCAACAGCCAATTGTGAATGAGTGAGAGCTTGATTGATGATTGAGCTTGAGCTTGCGCATTTATGTATCATTGCGTGGGCTCGTACGTACGCGCGCACACGCACACACCTTCGCGGGCGCGGGCGGTATTAATGGGGTATTAACAGGTTATGACCCAAATGCTAAGTACCTACACCTACTTAGAGATTAGAGATAGTGCTCCACTGCTAAGTACCTACTTAAAGATAGTGCCAAAGCGTGGTAGATAGCCAACTAAGTAGATAGCTGGGTAACTTGTTCCACGCCTTATCACCCATAGAAATGGGGCATGCCCATGAAGCGGCAGCCTCTAGTGAATCCGTGACGAAGGTAGGAGTACTCGTAGGAGTAGGAGTACTCTACTTGTGTACTGTCTGAGGTTAGGACTCTGCGCCAAATTTGTTAATATTAGATATTTTCGTTCTTCCTCTTTTCTTCTCTCTTCTGTCTTCTCGCTCGCTCGCACGGCCTATTTTTGGGAGGAGGACAAAACGAGGGGAGAGAGAGAGAGAGGGAGGGAGACCGATGTGGCTGCGGGGAGAGGAAAAAGAAGTAGAGAGAGGATAAGGGGAGAAAATAACAGGGAGAGAGTGAAGACGTTCCAGTGAAAGAAAACGGGAGGCGCGCGGAAGGCACGGATTGATTGGGAGAGGGAGGACAAAAAGGGAGACGGAGATCTAGAGAGAGGGAAGAGGGAGAGAGAAGAACGAGTGGAGACCAGAAGGAGAGAAGAGAGAGAAAGAGAGGACAAGAGAGGCGAGGACGGGAAGTGGGGGGGGGGGGGGACAGAGCGCGATGGAGTCCCTTCGCGTAGTGCTCACGCGCGTGGTCGGGCTAGCAGTTCTGCCCGCCCAGCTGCCCGGCGACGCGCCTGGGTTGCTCGACGACTTGGTCTCACAGCCCCTTCGCACACTCCGCACCTGTCGCCGCTCGCTCATCCTCTCTCTCAGCAAACAGATCATCGGCGGCCGTAAGCTACAGGTGCCCGACGACTCGCAGCTCTGCCGCCTCGCCACAGCGCGTGCTCGCTTCGTGCAGCGCGGATGGACGCAGTGCGAGATCACAACGTCTGACGGCCTCCACCTGGACGCCATGTTCACGCCGCCGCCCGGCGCCGCCCGCCAAGAGCGGCAGGCGGGAGGCGGCCAACGATTCGTTCTTTGGGTTGGAGGCAACTTCCAAAAGTACGAGGACTGGCTAGCGTACTTCGACATCTATGCCCGCGACGCAGATGTCGGTTTTCTGGCCTTCAACTTTAGAGGTGTCGGTCTCTCAGAGGGCGCAGTTATGTCCTGGGCGGATCTCGTCTGCGACGTGGCGGCGTGCGTCCGATACTTGCAGGAGGAGCACGCTGTGACTTCCGACCGCCTCCTCCTTCACGGCTTCAGCTTGGGGGGCGCGATTGCAGCGCTCTTCCTCGCGCAGCCCGACGCGCCGCGTTGTGCGCTCATCTCAGATCGCTCCTTCCGCTCCCTTCCACATGCCGCTCACAGCCTGATCAGAGGCCCTTGCTGGCCTCCGCTGCCCCCAGAATCTGGGCATGCGTTTGGGGATGCACCCGCTCCAGACCGTGCCTCCGCCACAGCAGCCGCGGTTTTTTCCTCGGCTCATGCGACGGAGAGATGGTTGGCGAGATTCATAGCTTCTTGCAAAACCATGCTGGCCCGCCTCCTACCTGCATTGCTGCAGTGGTCCCGCACGGTATTTGCGGCGATTGCTGTAGTTGCTTTGCGTGCTCTTGGATGGGAGCTGTGTGCCGAGACAGCGCTACATCATGTGCGGGGAAGGTGCGTCCTCATCTTTCATCGTCAGGATGACGTTGTTCTCTACGAGGGTGCGAGTCTTGAAGCCGCTCTCGCGCGCAGGGTGCGTCACCTGTCCGCCTACGGCTCGCTCCTAGACATTGCGTTGGGCCTCCGCTTTCAAGCCATCCAACGCCACTGCGCTGCCTAGTTGCATGTACTGATTTGCTGCGCGGACCCATGGCTATTGATGGCGTGAGTATCTTCTCATGATAATCCCGGCCTAATTTGCCCTCGCAGTGTGCGCTTGCCGACAAGCCGAACCTCCGAACTCTCGAGGTCATCGGCAGAGGACCTCAAGGATGGGCGATACACGACTTCCCTCTATGTTCTGACGAGGGTGCTTGGACTGGGCTCATGCGAAGCGTCGCTTGGGTGCTGAATTCGTCAGCAAAGCCCGAGGGGTCGGATCTAGGGACCTCACATTAAAGAGTATGTTTGATTCCATCACCTGGGTGGCATGCGCTAGCGATTGGCGATATTGGGAGGTCGTGGTGGCTCAGAGATCACAACGCTAGTGAGGCGCCCGTGTCTCCACGCCCCCCTCGTGTCTGTCCCTCGTGTGTTCTCCCTCGTCCCGTTCGACGCCATGCCCACAGAGGCCTCGCCCATGCCATGTAACGAGTCCTATCAATGAACTTCCACGCCGCCATCACCCCCTCCACACGTCACACTTCCCAAGCACATATGAAGCCCACATTCGCGTCCACATGCTCTCCCACTCCACGCTCGCCCACTTACTTCACTCGGAGGGAAAGCGACCTAGCTAGTAGAAATAGTAGGCATCTTCAATTTTTTTATACCCCTCTTCCCTCCCGCAGATTTGCACTCCTTCAGGTGGTTAGCAAACTGCAAAAGCTACACCGGGGAGCATAGGAAAGGACTGACACAACACGTAGGAACACAGGATAGGAGTGCGCGATGCAAGACGTAGCAGATATTAGGAGCCCCCCCGCACGTAAACCGAGAGGAAAAGAAGGGGATGGAGGAAAGGCACCTCGAGCACGGAGTGCTGGCGGCGATGCACGCCGCCGGTGGCGCAACAACGATCCCACATGCTACTAAGATGCTACCACATGCACATGGATGTATGTACAACATGCCATACCATGCACAGCCACTGTTTGTGTTCCTACAATAGAAGGATCATGGGTCATGGGAGGGTAAACAAGAGCTCCTATTGACGATTGAACGCATACAGCTTCTTCGTTCTTTATTGCTTCACTGTCTTTTGAACGCTCAGTCAACTAGCTCGCTCTCCCCTTCCTTCTCGGCAACCATGGCACGCAGGGTCGATGCATCCAATGTTGGGGCAGGTTTGGGGACCTCGTCGCCGTGATAGGCCAGCATTTGCGAGAGAGGACCTCCTTTATGCTTCCAACCAAAAATCCCGCCCCGGAGACGTCGGAATCTTGCTGCCGGCAGAGTGGTATGTCCGGCACGAAGCAGATAACGGCAGAATGCGCGACACCGAGAGAATGGAGTGGCAATCTGCGCAATCAATGCATGCGTGAATGGAAGGATGTTCATACACCTCGGTAGGCATAGAGCCGCGATCTCACTACGAAGGCAATGCATGGCAAAGGCAAACCTGCGAGGTGACGATGATGAGTTGGTGTCGTCGCGAAGAAAGCATTTCATGGATCAGTTCTCGCCCCAACGCATCGACAATGCCTGCAAGCACAAGTGAATGTCATGTCAGAAGATAATGACAACAATGCACGAAATCGACCACATGCACCCAACAAGCATGGAAACGAGAGTCAAGAGGCTGTGAAAATATTTCCACAGCATTGACAAGGCCCCAACTTCGGTGGTAGTCGGCACTAAATCAAAGAAAGAATCCTCGGCCACTCATAACTCGTCGCCTACTCCTCCACATGGTCGCAGGGACGAGCTCTTGGGCTGTGACCCGCTGCACAGTAGACTGTTAGCGAGGACGACGTGCTCAAATGCAAAAGCTGAGACGGACCTGCGTAGCCCACACGTTCCATTGGCACGTTGCGCGCGCCCGGGATCGAACCCGAAAGGAAGGCGTGGTCGGCACGGCAATCAATGAAAATGGCTTGTTGCTTGTCAAAGAGATCGCGCGCCTTCTTCAAGCCAATCCAGCGGACCTCGTTGACATCCCCACCAAGGCCATCTGAAATGAACATCTCGGCGAAGTGGTCGATTTCCGCACCTTCTGCTTCCTCAGCAGCCTTCTCGACCTGGTCGACCGTCGCCTCCCACCACCACTGCGGAGAGAGAGAGAGCACACGGGAACACAGGGGCGGTGTGAGGTCTTGAGCCAGCCCATCCCCGAGCCCACACACCTAACGAAATGGAGGGCCGAGCCCCACACCTGAAAGAAGTAGTCATCGTCATCCTCGCCAGGCTGCTCCGCATACCCCTGCTCCTCGGCAGCGGTGTAGGAGAAGTCCTTGTTGCCCAGTTCCCAGAGAAGCCGCTTCTGCTGTTGCAGGTCAGACAAAGTTTCGAAGGCACCATAGACCTTACGGAAAGCAGCGTCAGCCTGCGGAGGAGGGAGAGAGGGGGCCATGAAGCGAACGACTGAGGACTAGGATTGCTCATGCCATGGGGTTACATGAATGAGCTCGTCAGTGCAAGATCTCACCTGCGGGTGCTTGTTCTTGTCGGGATGCACAACGAGCGAGATTTTGCGGTAGGCCTTCTTGATCTTGTTCAAGTCCTCAGTGTATACAGTGTCCAAGCCAAGAACCTGTGAAATAGCGAAAGCCGAGGAAGGTTGGCTGCCGCAACCGCGTTCGTTCGGCCAAGACAGCGAGCGTCGGCGATGAGTAGGATATACATATTTGGGCTGGGGGGTCAGCATCGAACCTCGAACTCGTTGCTAGCCGCGAAGACACGATCGAGCGCCTGATCGTACCAGAACTGCGGGTCCATCTTCACCGCGTACATACCCTCGCGCGCGAGCTTCTCGTCTTCAGTAAGGAAAACGATCTCGTCGCCCTTACCCGCTTTGTCCCTGTCGCGCTGTTTCGGGTGGAGCTGCAGCACCTGCGGCTTGAGCCGGACCGCCCTGTCAGCAAGCCGCACCTCATAGCGCCCGAGCTCGGAGTCGTAGAGGATGATGGCGCCAGAACGGCCGTTGAGCTCGCGGGCCTTGGTCACACCGTTGATGACGACGATCGTGCCGCGCGCCCATTTTCCCTCGTCTCGATCGCGCTTCTCGGCCTCGCTCATCTCTGCTGGCGCCTGCGCACTCTCGCCCTTTGCTCGCTCTGCCTTCTCCGAGGTAGACTTCTCGGCCCTCTCGGCACTAGGAGGTTTGAGGCCTAGCTTGGCAGCCTCCGCTCCAGACGGGTGAAAGCCAGCAGGCATTGTCTCGCCGCCCGAGTCGAAGAACTCCCTCAGCTCGTCTTCAGTCCACGAGGCCGAGCCGGTGGGCGGGACGACGTCCTCGGCAAAGAACTCGGCCTGCAGCTCTGCGATGAGCGCAGCGTGTTCCTCTGGCTCACGCAGTGGTGGGCCTTGTAGTGCGGCAGTGCCCGATCGTGCCATCAGCTTCTCCGCCTGGTATCCGTCTGTCGGTTCTAGGTCAAGCTCTCCATTTGGAGCACGAAGCGAGATCCAGCCCTTCCAGATCGGATCGGTCACCATCACACGCGTCGTCCCGTTGCGGCTCACTCGCTCCTCCACCACCTCGAGCAGCGTGCCACGAGGCAGCCTGCAGATCTCTTGGGAATCCGGCTCGAGCTCACTCGTGACGCTTACCGAGTAGGGGAGGACACGCAGCTTGATCACGTCGAAGCGCGGCTGGGCGGGCCCGCGAGGCCGGCCGCCCATCGTTGACTCCTCCGCCCCCATCGATGGGGATGGGGGAGAGAGAGAGAGGGAGGGAGCGAGCGAGCGAGCGAGCGAGAGAGAGAGAGAGAGAGAGAGAGGGAAGGGGGGGGGGGAGGGAGCGAGAGAGAGAGAGGGAGGGAGTGAGAGAGAGAGCGAGAGCGAGAGAGCGAGAGCGAGAGAGAGAGAGCGAGAGCGAGAGAGAGAGAGAGAGAGAGAGAGAGAGAGAGCGGAGATCCACCTCCCAGGAGCGGAGATCCACCGACGACAACCAAACCACACACACTGGGTCCTCCGGGTGGACCTTTTTTAGAAGGCCCTCTATCTTCTTTTACTCTTTAGGAGACTGACAGACCATGGAGATAGTTCATACATGGGGGACAGCTAGCGCACACTACTGGAGGCTGCCGCTACATGGGCATGCCCCATTTCTATGGGTGAAAATAAAAATCGGCCTGTTGACAACTAGAGGTGGCTGCCACTGGTGAAAAGGTGCCCCAGGCACCAGGCATGCTGTGCGCCGACATGTGCTTTTTTTCCCTGATCGGTGCACATGGTGACTCATATTTTACATACGCACGCGCACCGAACCAGGAGCCTCATGGACAGGCCCCAACGTCGGAGGCGGCGCCGGAGGCGCAACACCACTCTCAAGGCCCACAGGCCCACAACCACCCTAGATGTGAAAGACAGAAACAGTGTTTTTTTTCGGAGGCCAAAAACAGTGTTTTTCACTGTTTTTCAAACGCCCTCCGTTTTTGCCACTGTTTTTTTTTGGGCGGGGCTGGGGCTGGGGCCGCCCGTGCGCGGCGCGCGCGAGCGTGGCGTGCGCGCGGGACAGGGCGCGCGCGATCGCGGCGTGCGCGCGGGACCGCGGCCACCACCACGCGGGCGGATCGCGACGCGTGCGTGGGCTTGGGATTGAACACCGATAGCGGCTCGCCATCGGCCGAGGGGAGGGGAGGGGGCAGCGGCGGCGGCGGCCTACGTATGCGTAGGCGTATGGACGCGGAGGCGGAGGAGCGGAGGCGGAGGCGTTCCGCGCGCGGGGGGAAAGGCCCCCTTGCGCGGTATATGCGGCCCCACTGGTTTTCGCACTGTTTTTTTCTGTTTTTTTTCGGTTCCCAAAAACAGCTGTTTTTGATGTCTTTCTAGACCTCACCCGCTGTTTTTCACATCTAGGACAACCACAACGAGGGCACGAGGGCACTAGCCACTGACCACTGACCACTGACCACTGAAACAGGATTCTTGCTCTTGCTCTTGCGCCACTTCGACTTCGCACACTCTCTCTTCTCTTCTTGCACCACCCTTTACCCTCTTTCTTCTCAAGTTCTCACATTTGTCACTAGGATGTTGAATTATTCTTGACGAGCACTATCTAGATAGAAGTCGATAGTGCCTTGGTGCTATTCGGCGTCCAGATAGAATAAGAATATGAATATAGATAGCAGGGCGGTCAAACAGCAAACAGCAAACAGGGGCTTTTAGGTGTCGTTCCGTCAATTGTGGGACATCAGTCGAATTGAGCGATCAAATGTCCACAGTTGTATTATAGAGCATTGTTTAAAACTAAATTGTTTTAAAATTATCACAGAGCATAACAACTTTTTTCTCTGCTTTCCCCCGCGCCCGAGGGAGACGCCGTCAAGGCTTTTTCCGCTAAGGCCGACAACTTAGAGCACCTGTGATGACTTGCAATCACATCGGTGCACGCCGTGCATGGGCACGGCGCGATGTGCATCGGTCCCCCCGCGGATACGCCGTGCGTGCGCATGTCAACTCGTTCCCTCTGCGTCTGCGTACCCCCTGAGGCCCACAACTACGTAAACTAGCCGTATAAGAGATGTTTCTTTACGCAGCACCTGTGCAGCGAACAACGACGGACAAAGAGCCTGAGAAAGAACAACAGGATACACCCACTCACGAAAACACCAGAATCATTCACCTAAACCAAGCAAAACATCAAGCAACCGAGACCCCAAATCACCGCGCACGGCGCTGTCACGAGTGGGCGCACCCCCGTACCCCGTACAAACACGGTACCTAAAACGGAGTGGATTTGAAACACGGTAAAAACGGGCTGTTTTTGGCCTCCGTAGAAACACGGCAAACACGGGTTTCCCACCTAGGCTCCCAAGGCCCCCAGCCAGGGGCTCCTAATATAAGCATGTGTATGTACTCGAAAGTCGAAAGGCAATGACCGTCCTCGCGGAGGGCTAGGAATTAAAATTAGCCGTCCCCTCCCCTTCCCCCTCCCCTCAGCTGCCGCTTTCCCCCGCTCTCCCGCCGGCCGGTAAAGCGGAGAGAGAGCGCTCCCCCTCCCCCCGCCCCCGAGCCCTCCCTCCCGCCCCGCCCCGCTTCCCCCCCCCTCTCCCCTTCCCTCTCTTCCCCTTCCCCGCCTGCCGTCCCCCCGGCACGCCCCTCCTCTTTCTTCTCCCTTCTCCTCTCGCCTCCCCTCTCTTCCGCCGCGCCTCGTCCCCCAGCGCGGCGATGGCCTCTTCAACGCTGCTCACTCTGCGTGGCATTGACTACCGCCTCGCCCTCAGCGCCGACGACGGCGCGCTTAGGCTCGATCTGCAGGAGGCCCAGACTGGAGCGCTCTGGAGCGGTACCTTCAACACGCGATGTGAGCTCCGCTCGCAGTGCTGTCGAGCCCGTCCCCGTGTCCGCACCCAAGCCTGCGACCTGTGCCCACACCCGCTCCCTCGCTTGCGGCCTGCGCCCGAGCTGAAGCTCACGGACGCACGCGCGCCAGCCCCCTTACAACCGTGAACTAAGGCTTTCGTCCATTATACCACACAGATATCGAGGAGATCACGCAGAAGACCGGCAGTTACAAGAAGTTTGCCGTCTTTGTCAGCATGCTGCGCACCGCGCTTGCGGCGCCTGTGGGCGATGAGACGCTGAAGCTTGATGTGCTGACGTACGCGGACCTCCAAGTACTGAAGCAACGAAAGGCCATGGGTGGCGAGCTAGGCTTCCACTCCGGTATGCATGCGCAGCCAACCGCCGCCTCGTCGACGAAGCGCTACCTCATCCTCACATATGTGTCGCAGTATGATCGCGTGCACTTCCCACTGCCGCTCGCCCTCATCCAAGGGGCACAGCAGCCCAGCGCCGAGTTGGCGGTACCCCCGGCTAGACAGCAGCTCATGCCGCAAGCCCCTCTATGGGCCCATGAGCCTGCCGGTGTTGATATGGCAGGATCGCATAGCCTGCAACAACGGTGCGAGCGGCTCAGCCGCGAGAAGGCCGAAGCTCTCACTGCTTACCAGACGTTGCAGCGGGAGTCGGAGCGTGAGATTGAGCGGCTCCGCCGCCGCTGCGATGCACTCTCACGCGAGCTCGACGAGCAGGTGGAGCAGGCACGCTCCTTAGAGGCTCAGGTGCTCGTCTCGCGCGGCGACAGCGCTGCGATTGATAAGCTGCGCGCGAAGCTTGATCGGCAGGAGGAAAAGCACGAACGTGAGCGGCGTGATTTGGAGCGGACGATCGACAAGCAGAAGAAGGAACTCATCCTGGTCAATGCGGAACTCTCACGCTCGAAACGCGAAGAAGAGAGGCTCCGCCGTCACGCGAGACAGGCTGGGGCAGAGGCCAAGATTGCTCAGCGTCGCTCGGCGGCTTTGATTGGCGTGGCCTCACGCGAGCATGCTGGATCGCGCCCGGTCTCTGCCGTGGGTAGTCGTACCGGCTCTCGAGCCTCATCTGCGGAGCGCAATCGCGACCCAAGCTCCCGATCGGTGCCATCTTCGCGGCGTGTCTCGCAGACCTTCTCAACGTGCAGCTCCGCTGCGTCCTCGCGTGCAAGCTCAACGGAACGCCGGCGGAAACGTGAGAGCGAGCGCCCTCCGTGGAACGCGGGTGCGGGTGTGCGCGTTGCGCCGAGCACTCATCTATCTGGATCGCGTGATGCCTCTCGCCATTCCTCGCGGCCGTCGTCGCAGAACGGTTCCCAGTCGCAGTCCAGGAGACCATCCCGGATGCCATCGCGCACAACTTCAGCAGCTGCATCGCGAGGAGCCTCTGCCCACGCATCTCACCCCTCCTCAGCGGCTGCCTCGCGTGTGTCGTCTCGCAACTCCTCGCGTGCCAGCTCTGTGCCTCAATCCCGTGCGCTGTCTGATGCGGGAGGCGCATCATCGCGAGCATCGTCACGAGCATCGTCCCGCGCAGGCTCAGTAGAGCGCACCCGGCCTTATCGCTCCAGCCTCGGTACAGCCGGGCGTGACCGGACGAGCGGCGCGCCCTCGAGGGTGCCTTCCATCGAGGAAGCTGCACGCGAGGCGCTCATGCAGACAGCGCACTCATCGCGACGACCGGCTGGGGCGAGTCGTGCGCCAATTGCATTCGACTCGTCTGAGGACGACTTTGAATACCACCGTAACAAGGGCCCTCTGCTTCCGGCGTCGGCCGGCGGCACGAGGGTGGCGAACCACGTTGGACTTCCCACCGAGTCTCGGAAGTTTGCTGGTAGCATGGAAGTGCTAAAGGAGAACCAGCTGCAACGCCCTGCCAATGGGGTCAAGAGTGGGCCGCGTGTACGCGGCCTGCGCGAGGTACCTGAGCCCCACAACGCCAACGACGGCGCATTACATGTGGCTCATGGAGTATTGCACGACGATACATTCCGCGACATGAGTGACATCGATCGGCGCCTAAATGCTTTGCAAGACTTTCTGCGTGGCGCCAAGATCCCGTGCTAGACACTCATGACGTGCCTCTCGCGACTCTGGCAAGGGCCGATGTTGCGACGATTTAACCTTGCAGGATTATGCTGTTATGGTCCAGTGTAGATATCGGGTGATCTTCAATCATATCCCACACACCACCAGAGTAGAGTAGAGGCGAGATCTTTGGGATTCATCGGCAATCCCGCTTCATGGCTTTGCGGCGGCGACGAGTATTGGAAGCGCACAGCGATAACGTTGCATCCTAGAAGGAAGACACTCAGTTCTTGGCGGATGCTCTTCGAAGTAGCGACCATGCGTGGTTTGAAGCAACAGCGTGGCTACAACGAGCGGATGAGACGGATTGCGCCGCCGAGGTCCATGATAGCGCAAACAGCTCATTCCCCAACATTGGATTAGTCGAGCTTGGATGCGGTGTCTTGCGTACAGTGGGGGCGTGACTAGGTGGGAGCGGCAAGATATTGAAGAGGGCAATCTGGATGCTGGTCGTAAGGCAGGGTGTCCTCACCATCTCAAGATCAAGGCGTCCATTGTTACGAGAGGTGGCAAAGCGACAAGATACGGGCAGAGCGCGAGTTCAAGGCCGTTGGTGTAGTGAGCCAAATGCTGACAACAAATCACTTGTCTACATCATCACGATGATGACCAGCTTGAAGGCAGTCATTAGGCAGTCATGAGCCAGATCAATATGCATGTGCATGCCACACCACACGCCACGGATCAATGAGCATATCGTGTATTGTAGACAAATTGTAGATTGTTGCAGCTTACCATATAATTGAGCCGTAGCGGCACTCTAGAACTCCACGAGGTGCTTGCTCTTGCTCCCAACCAATAGGCGACAGAGGGGTATGCTTCTTGTCTCGGGGATAGCTCATAAAACTAACCAGCGGTAATAAGAGAGTGTCTCCCTCCGCCATAGCTAGACCAGTCACTCACGCGCTTTTTAGCCACTGCATTTTCCGCACCCCTCCTGGGTGTCCAAGGATTCCCCAGGGACCCCCCTTACCTGCCCCCCCCCCCCCCCCCGCGACCCCCCTCTACCCCACGAAAATCCATGGCGTCGGTGAGTGACTCCCCCGCCTTGTCGGGCCCATGGAAGTCTATTTTGGGAGAATGGGAGGATCGAGGATCGCGCGCGTGAGAGAATCAAAGCAGTGAATGTCGGGCGAAACCCCATAAGAAACGCGGAGGTTCCGCGTCGGCCGATCGCCAGCTGCCAGCTGGTGAGGAGCGCAAGCTCAAGCTCAAGCGCCTCGCGAGGGATGTGGGACATCCCTGGTGGGTCGCACGCTCGATCTCGAGGGTCGCACAGTCCGGTAGTGACATATCCCCGCCCGCTGCGCCGCGGGCATACGATAATTCGACACGCAAGAGGACTAGTGGACTATAAAAAATTGATGTTATATCCTAGCCAACCCCACTAGCTAATTGGACACAACTTTTATTCAGTCCCGGAAGCATCCCGCCATGCCTGACGAGCCAGGACCGAACTGTTTGTGCTTGTCGAGGTGGGTGCAGTAGCTTCAATCGCCAACGCACGTGAGTTGTGAGATCTTGAGCATGAGCAAACGCTTGGTAAATAGAGAGTGTGGTTGGTGAACTTCTGTGAGGTGTGAGCTGTGGCTATGTGTGTGTTGAGGTGAGACTGTAGCAAATTGTTCCGTATAGAGGGGGTGTGGGGCGCGGCGTCGCGACGCGTGACGCGGGGCCCCTGTCTGCCTGGCGACCAGGGATGGGGGGGGGGGGGGGGATCAGTACGAGAGCAGGCCCATGCGGGCCTGGGAGTGCGGCTCGCGGCCCGCGCCCACGAAGGGTCTGGGTCAGATTGTTGAATGCCCAGCCCCTGCCTGAAGGCAGGGGCTGAGGTTGATTGTACGGGCCAACCCCGGGGGGTGTCCGCGATGGAGAGGGGGGGCCGCGAGGCCCCCATTGACCCCCACTTATAAAAGTAGGTTCCAGGTTGAGGGGGAAGAAGATAGCAAACGGGGGTGGCTTCAGTATAGTTACCCCGGGGCCGGGGCCACGTGCGATGCGAGTAAATTAAGATTTTTTCTCCTCCGCCGTACCATAGTAGTGCCACACCGGACAGACACCGTCATGCCGTAGTTCCTTTTATCGCCCCCAATCATTGTCATTGCTCATGTTTCGCATCAGAACCATCTCACATCCAACCCCAGCCTCCTAGCCAGTCACACTCCACGAGTCTAAGCCTGCGCAGAGCGCAAGTACCGCACAAAGAGAACTTCTTTAACGGTCACGCGAGCAAGCTACCACCCACGCCTCTTGTGCAACAGCAAAAACACCCAACGCCACTAGATAAACAACCATGAGTTGCGCAACCTCCCGTAGCAGTGAGAAATCAAAGGACTGATAGCAAACGTGCCCCATTAATGCCACACGCATGCATCGTCAACCTGGCCGGCTCCCAAAATTTGAACATGTGGTGATGACAAAGCTGTTAGGCGGTTATGCGCGTGGCGCAACCTGAGGAGTGAATACCATTGCCTCGATTAGGTTATCCGTCCTGGCTCGGATATCCGGCATACGTGTACTGAGTGTTGCACGCAAACAGAAGCAGCACGGGAGTTGGCCCAGCCGGAAGACGGCGCGTCGACAGCCGGCGTAACCTTGAGGCTGGCTGTTTCGATGAATGCGCGGAACAGATGCGCCAACACTTAAGTGAGCAGCATTTGCAAAACTCCATTACTTTGCCGTCGCTCACGTCCCGCGTTTTAGGGAGAGCCGGGAGCCACCAGCGTCGTGAGTTTCTCTGTACCGCGCAAGAAGCTGGCGCAGATTGTGCACCATTACTGTGCACTGATTTGTGTCTACTGCTTTGAAGGTGTAGTCGCGGCCTGAGCTCTGGACGACGAACTCGCCGTACTCCAGCTCATCAACTTTGCTGATGGAGCTGAAGGGCACCTTCTTTGGCCGTCCGATCGGCTTGTCGTTGGTTGAGACCTTTTGATAGCACAAGCTGTCGGTTTCTGCGTACACGTAGCGTGGCTGCCACAGCACCATCTGCCATGCCCCAAGCTTCACAGCGGCATCCTGCGGCAGGCGTGAGTGGCAGGTGAGGCCAAGCGCGACGGGAAAGGATTGTTGTCGGTGAAGGGCGCATGAATTAAGGGCAATTCCCCTCTCGCGTGCGCACCGCCAGCTTCTCCATCACTCCCCTGGTCTCGGAGACAAGCTGCGTAAGGTCGTCCTGGACCACATCCTCCTCACACTGTGAGAGCCAGCGGAGCTGAGCGTCGTTGGTGCTGGCCATGGCGTGCGCTGGGCAGTGGGCCCGCGCTGCTCAGCCACCCGCCCCGCGCCGGTACTCCTCGCCGCCGCGCTGTGGGGGAGAGAGGGAGAGAGCCTTGGAGGGGGTGGAGGAGAGTCGGCTCGTCTGGTCCCCAGAGGGACAGAGGGAGGGGAGAGAGAGAGAGGAAGAGAGGAAGTTAAGGTGAGATGCTTAAGACAAGGAGAGAGAGGAGGTGCGGTAGGTTATGTACGGGCGGAGGAGAGGAGAGAGAGAGGAGAGGAGGGGAGAGGAGGGGTAGCCAGCGAGAGCCGTGTGGAAGAGTCGTCCCGCGAATTTGGGAGAAGAGTGAGGGCGAGGACTCTCTTCTGTGCTCTAGGGGAGGGAGTCTACTCGTCTCATGGGGTCGGTCGTCTCGTGAGGAAGCGAGGGGGAGAGAGAGGAGAGAGAGAGGAGAGAGAGAGAGGGGGAGAGGGGCGGCGGCGGCGGCGGGGGGGAGGGAAGCGGCGCTGTCCCTCAGAGGAACCGCGCGGAGCGGCAGGGAGGACCGCCGCGGAGAGAGAGAGAGACAACGGGAAGAAAGGGGGGGGGGGGCGGGGGGGCGGGGGGGGGGGGGGAGGGGGGCGCGCCTCCCCACTGCCGCAGCTCTCTATCGCCACTGCCGCAGCTCACTTATTTAAAGCCTGCCCACGCGCCGAGCCCCTTCCCCGCGGGCGCCCCCCATTGCCCCCCCCCTCCCCCCCCCCCCTTCCTGCCGGCTGCCCAGGTGCCAGGTGAGCGGCTGTTATCGCCTTGTTGCTCGGCGGAGGCGAGAGGGGGGGGCGAGAGAGGCGGGGGGGAGGTGATTCGCATCCGGACCAGGACAGGACCAGGACCAGAATGGTCTGAAGAATAACAATAAGAGTGGATAGTTGAGACCGCTTCTTGCACTAACCCTAGCCTCCAGTCTATTCGGGGGGGTTTGCAGCGACTCAACGGGGACTCAACTTGGACTCGACTGCGGCGACTTGGCACTTGGCAAGTCGCGTTGTTGAGTCGTAAGTCGCGGTGTTGAGTCGCGTTAGAACTTATAGCGTCATTTGACATCTTGTTAGCTAGCATTCCTAGCCACATACACCGGACGAGCCATGCGCCAACCGCGCACACCCCCACCTAGATGTGAAAGACAGAAACAGTGTTTTTTTTCGGAGGCCAAAAACAGTGTTTTTCACTATTTTTCAAACGCCCTCCGTTTTTGCCACTGTTTTTTTAGAGCGGGGCTGGGGCTCCTAGCTGGGAAACACGTGTTTGCCGTGTTTCTAAAAAAACCCAAACACAGTCGTGTTTTGCCGTGTTTCAAACCCCCTCCAATTTGGCCGCCGTGTTTGCAGCAGCTCGCCAGCAGCCAGCGCAGCGCCCGCCCGCGCTTGCGGGCGCGCGGCACACGAGAGATAGGAGATAGGGATAGGGCATAGATACTAGATGTAGATATAGACACAAATACCAACAGAGATGGTGGGTACTCTTTCTAGATTCTCAGATAAGGAGCATGCGCAACTGCTCCTCACTTGGACTCACAGCCTCATCACCAAGCCAATCGTCCTCGGCGTCGCTATCATCATCGCTGTCCCACTTTGCGACATCTGGAGACCATCCTGCGTGTTGCACACGCATCTGCACATGCATCGATTCGTGACAATAGACGAGCTTATCTGCGACATCATGGCGCATGCTCGACCGAGCTTGAGAGTGAATTTGTCCGTACACCGACCAATTTCGTTCGGCAGCGGACGCAGCTGCCGGTTGTGATAGGACGGTTTGCGCCACGGATGCAAGCAACGGAATGTGCTTACCATAGATAGTCCACCATTGAGATGGCTCCATCACCTTAGCATTTTCGAGTGCCGATGGTCGCGAGAAGGCGCCTTGTAGGCCCAGGTTAGGATTTCGGAAATTTTTTTCAAAATTTGGGGGTGGGTTTACTCACAGATTGCGGGGCGAAATTTCGCAAAATTTGGGGGGCTCCTGCAGCGCCCTCGCAAAATTTGGGGGCTCCTGCAGCCCCCCCCCCCCGCCCCCCATCACTCCCATCACCCCATCTCCCATATCCATATCCTAACTTTAACTTAGGGGAAGGGGGGATCCTATACCTAGGGAGAAGGGCGGGGGGGGGGGGGGGTAGTAAGTAGTAAGAGCGGGAGGCGGGAGAGAGAGGGGAGAGGGTAGGGTAGGCTAAGAGTGAAGGTGAAGGGCGGGAGAGGGGGGGTAAGAAAGGGCGGGAGAGGAGGGGTAGTAAAGGCGGGAGAGGGGGGGGGGAGCCGCGGGGGCGCCGGAGAGAAGAGAGCGAGAGAGCGCGAGCGCGATCCGCAGACCGCAGACCGCAGACCATCATGTTTGGCGATGGACAAATGAGTGCCTTGGCCGATCAGATTCAATGTGGGTTGATGTTGCGGTATAATCACACCGGTGACCTTGAGTAAGGAGTGAGTAATATGTTAGTAGAGTACGTGTGTGATGTGTGTCATTGTGCAAGTACTTTAATAATTAACGTTGCGCGTTGCGCAAACGAGAGTCAATGAGTGTCAATCCTCGCTCTATCTAGGTGAAAAGTGAAAAGCCCATTCATGTAGCCAAATACAGATAGCAGCGGCGGCGGGGCTATATGCAATGTGCTATATAGTATAGGTAGCTAGGTCAGGCTAGCGCGCGAGCGCGGGAGCGCTCGCACCTCGCAAAATATTTGCGAAATTTGGGGCAGTGAACGCGAAATCTGAGCGAAATATCCGAAGAAATTTGGGCGGGTTTCAAACGAAATTCTGACCTGGCCCTAGCGCCTTGGCCGCTTTGGAAGACAACAAATTCCCTCTCAACTTGCGCGACTCGGTGCACGACCTCGGGAGTTGAAAAGGTGTACTGCCGCCAAGCCTCATCTTGATTGGGGGAGGCCATGATTGCATCGCGCAAACATAAGCGATCGAAGACCAGGTGAAGACCTTCCGTGGTTGCCTCATCCAAATCGCCCACTGTGCCCATGTATTGCGGATCCAAAGCATACGCTGCGGCGTGCATTGGCGAGTGCAAATACTCCCATCGTTCAGCGTGAATCTCTGCCAACTGCTTGAACCACGGAACCTTACCTTGCAGCGATTCAATCCGTTGCCCGATTGTGAACATGTGATCATACACTTTGCCGATGCAGAAGGTGTTACTGTCCAGCAGACGGAGAAGCTTGATAAGAGGCATGGCCACATAGAGAACCTTAATGAGAGGTTGCCAAAACCCCTCCTCATCAAGCACAATGGCTTTCACCTTCCTCCCAATCTCTGCATCAAGGTCCTCATCATCACGTGCGATAGCAGACCGTCCCCGCGCCGAGAACTTGTGTGCTCCATATTCGAGCGTCACAACCACCTGTTGGAGCTCAGTCTTCACACGCAACATTCGAGACATCTCGCGGTATTTCCCCGCGAAACGTGTTTGCTTTGCACGATACAACCCGAAGTTGGAGCCATGATTTGATGCAATCATCT
>CM030931.1:1902300-2127785 GCA_018136815.1 Isochrysis galbana
CCTTCGTCGTTTATGGAAGGCTCAAACATCTCAGAAGTGGAATCTCGTGCATCCTCCAAAGCCGCTTGAATCTTCTTCACCCAACGTGATGCTGGAGCAGAGGAAGCCGCAGCTGTCGACGAGTATCGAACCGGCCAGGCCGCGCTAGCTGACACTGAGATCGATGGCATTCGCCTCAATCGAGCGTGGCGTGCTGTGGTCGGCATGGCGCCCCCTAGCCGCTGCACCAAGCAGGAAAGCCTGGTCACTCGAGCGGCGACGGCGGTGCGCATCCTACTCTCCGACTGACTACTTCCCTTTTTAAACCGCTTCATGATTGAGGTGGTCCGCGGGTGAACGGGCCCACCCCCGGTATTACCCCTCGTACAAGCCTAGTCCTCCTGTCCTCCTGGAGGACGCTAATCCCGTCTCGAGTATACATGGCTATATTTGGAACCCCTAGGGTCTTTGGCGGCCCCTGGGGGCCCTTTGAGACACATATGGCCCCCCTTGCGGGCTTGGGTAGAAGTACCAAGAATAAATTCGTCAATAATAGGCTGATGGCTGATGGTGATTGAAGGCTTTTCCATGCTGTGGGGGTGATGGCGATTGAACGCGTTTCCACGTGTAGGCTGATGGTGATTGAACGCTTTTCCATGCTGTGGGTGATGATGATTGAGCGCCTCTCGCCTGAACCCCGGTGTAACAGCTCGCACTCGCCACTACCACTACCACTACACTCGCTGGCTGTTATACGCTCGAGAACAATTTCTCCATCACATCTCTGTTCCTCACTGAATATCCACCTCGATGATGACCGCCGACATCTTAACTAAATGTCTCGACAAAACAACATTCCTCCGTCACCGTTCCTCCGTCCTTAATGAGAAGGCTTAATCTTGTTCAGCGATATCGCTGTGGGACTGTGGGGGAGTGTTTAGTGTTAAGTGTTTATCCGCAGTTGTTTTGTAGGATGGAGTTTTCTAGTCCGAGGGGTGACGCCATCGGTAGCGAACCTACGTCATTGGCTTGTCGCGCGAGCTTAGCCCTCAATGGTCACTCTGAGCTATGTTGCTCTTCTCACAGTCACTGGGCCCCATCTAGGTTGGGCCAAACATCTTTTCTTTTTTCTTAGGTGTCAGGAACTGGGTTCGGGGTTGGGTGGGCGGGAAAACGGTGGGGGGGTGGGGGGGGGGGGGGCGGTTTGAGGGGCGTGGGGGTCGGGACTGATGCTGCCGCTCGACTCGGGGGACGCGGCGTACGATGGTGTCACGCACCCCGGCTGCGTGTGCAGCCCGTTCGTCTTGGCAGCCAGCTGGGCTGAGCATGCGGAATCAAGTGGCGCAGGAACGTGTGTGGGAACTCAAATCAACGGAGTGGGTACAGAGGTGGCTTTCGAGTGGGGTGGGCCCAGCGAGCCCGGCTCCGGGGAAGGCAGCTCCACTGACGAGGCTAGGGGGATAGGCATCAGCGAGTCAAGCCAGAGCTCTGACGGAGACGCCGATCCTGGTCTCCCGCTCTCTGCTCTGTCGACCGTCTTCGCTGCATCCCGGGTCGTGCGTCAGGTGCCGCTTGCGATGCGCCGCTGGCGCCAACAGACGAGCTACGAACGTGCAAGGGCCATGCAGGCGAGACGTATTGCGAAGGTGGCCGGAGAGCAGCTATGGCGCGATTCCCGTAGCGAGCTCGAGGCAGCGGCTGCCCTTGCTCGCGCTCTTGCCATACGCATAAAGCAATGGCATGAGATGACGACCCTCCGCCAGGCGCGGGTTCGCCACGCGTCTTCAGTGTCCATGGCAATGCGGCGGCGAATATTGCTCCGTGGGCTGAGCAAGTTGATTGCATTTTGCTCGCAATGTGTGGAATTGCATGAAATTTGCGCCCGTGCTGATGCCCATTGGCGGTCGGTGAGGCTGCAACGCCATGTTGTACTATGGGCCGGATTCTCATTTTGGCACAAGCGTTCCGCCTCGAGCTACAGGCGCGCTCTGTCGTGGTGGGCAAGCTGGCTGATTCTTCGAGCCCTGAGCCGTTGGCGACGCGAATGCGTGACGCTTGGCGGCATGTCTTCGACCCTCCAGTCCGCCGGAGATAGGCACCACCATTATGCAAGACGACAAGCCCTTGGCGTATGGCGGGGAACGATTCTCCAACGACACATAGCACATTCTTTACGATGCAAGGCGACCCGACATGTGTGGCAGTGCATGCAAGCAGCTCGCCATAGTGCACTCCGTACATCAGCTTACTGCACCGGCTCTCCATTCCCATGCGGGCTGCGTTACAAGTGTAGTGAGTATAGACTTCCACATGCTAGTCCAGTAGCTTTGCTTGCCATGCAGCTTCCTGCTCACTGTCGTATACCCACCTGGATTTATGTCAGACGTTGGTGCTCTTGATGCGGAGTTGGCGCCTTCGTACCGTCTCGGCATGCGGCATCTCCAATGCAGCTCGTATGTGTGTAGGTCATCAGACGCGGTTTCCTTTTCAACGCTGGCGCTCCCAGGCTGCTGTAGAGTTTCAGCACAAGCGATTGCAGTATACCGCCTTGCGTCGCTGCAAGCGCTTGCTGACTTTGACTGCGCTGGACCGATGGCGTGCAGAGAGTTCTGAAGGGGCTGAACTCTTAGTCTCGCCTGGGGCGACAGCCTTGAACTATCGCATGGTGTTGAAACGCACAGGCGTATTGATGGCACGATGGAGAGCGCACACAGAGGCGGTGAGAGCCATGGCGCGCATTGCCAAGCGCAAGAACTTATTGGACGCGCTTCGACGATGGGGTACAACTCGCAAACTCACGGCGCTGATGCGCCAAGACGAAAGCCTCGCTGTCTCCGGCGCTGAGCGGATATTTGCGCGCCAACAGCGTGTTGGCGAGGTCAACTTGATCGGTGATGGCGAGTGGGCTGCTGCCCGGCGAGCCATGGTGGGGGGCCCTCCATTTCTTCCGAGGCCAATGGCCGAGGCGGACAATGTGGTGTCTCGCGCGTCGCGGCATAGACGACGGCGCCACTCACTCTCAAATCTTCCAGCACCTCCCCGAAGATCGAGAAGTTCAACCCGGCCTGCCCTTTTAGTGCATGCAAACAGTACATGTGACATAGAAGAGCATTCTCCCTGTCTAAGACACGCCGCCATCAAACCATCGCCTATGGCAGTGCGTCAGCCAACGTGTATGCAGGGGTCGTGTGCAATGACTTCGCCAAAAGAAGAGAGGCCCGTCATAGATGTGCTCATCGCTGCGAGCTCAGCAGGTCAATTGCGGCCACCACAATCGGTAGAGCAGCCCAATCAGAGTAATGACGCACTTTCGACCATCTCAGCGAAGAAACTGCTGCAGCGACACATGTATTGTTGGGCATCCTTTGCTCGTCGCTCTTGCCTTTACCACGCCCTGCACTATTCTCTGAGCTTGCGGGCGTCCCTGCGGCGGTTAGCTTTTGCTTTCGCGCACCTGCATGTAACTTGTGGCGCTTTGCGCGTTGCACGATGTTGGCATCCTCTTCGCCGTCTACACCGGCGTGTCGCTGCCTCTAGAAGACTGCATCTCCGAGAAGAGCATGGCGCGGACGCAGCGGCGCGACTTGCAACTCGTCACGCCGTTGAGAAATGGCACAGTGCCCTCCCGCGGCTGCTCCGTTGGGGGCGGCTGCGAAGGCTCGGCTCCCTTAAAGGCCGCCATCGCGCATTGCGCCGCCTAGTCAAAGCTTGGGCAGATAGCGTAGCAACAGCGAGATCGCGGCGCATGTGCACGGCGCTTGCGAGAACAACGGCCATTGAGCGTCAATTGCGCACTGGGTTTGAAGTGCTCAGGACGGCTGCTTCCAGCTTCGCGAGGCACACCACCGCCGCTGCGTTTTCCACATCGCTAGCTCTCGGTGGAGCTTTTGAGACCTGGAGCAGCTGGCGGAGTCGAGCGTTAGTAAGATGTGAGGCACGCGAAAGGATTCTAGCTGCGCGCCTGCGATACGTTCGAAATCGGCTTTGGATTATTTGGAGCCTGTGGCGACGGAAGCTCCCGGCGCTGCAAGCACGCCGCCGAGAGTACACCCTTGCTCGATGGTCATACCGCTCGCGGGTACTCCGGCACGCTCTTGCGCATTGGCTGCACGCTGCCTGGAGGGGTCAATGGCGAACAAAGGGGCTGGTTTCCGCTGCGATTAGCTTGATCGCCATCCGATTTTTGTCCCGCGACGCCTTGATCGCGTGGCGCTCAATGTGGCGTAAGAAGTTGGTGAGCAGCCACCACTGCGCCTTGGTGGAACGATCTCTTTGGCGCCAATTCTTTGCGTGCTGGCGCACTCGCGCCCGCCATCAACTTGTATGCAGAGTACGCGATACACTCGCTCAGGGCATGCGGCGAAGGCGCAGCGCGGCTCGAGTGTTCCTTGCCATCCAGGCGTCGGCAAGGGACAAAGCACGCGCAGAGCGCTTGAGAGCCGCTGAAGCAGCTAGCATGGAAACGATGGCTAGACGAGGAGGCTGTGTGAATAGGATTCGTGAGGCGTGGCTTGCCTGGATATGCTTTGCGGCTCACCTCCGATTTCTAGCAACCAGCTTACGCCTTGCTCGCCGGAAGGGAAGCTTGCGCGCCATGGACGCGTGGGGAATCTTTGCTGCTAGGAAACGCTTTGTGCGCGCGATGCACGCCCGCGCGGCCGACCACGCAGTGCGAGCGGCCGCGGCCACCGCCTTCGACTCGCTTGCCGCCGTGTTCGACCGGTTGCGGTACACGCATATTCTGGCGCGGATTATACTCTCCGCACGACGTGCCCTAATCTCATTCACCCGTAGAGAGCGTCTCAAGTGCTTTTGGGGCGCGTGGGTTGATGAGGTGAACATTTTACGCCGCAATAGAGATCGAGCAATGCTGCGGCGCGCATCACGGGACCGTGGAACTTTGCTGCGACGTTGGCGGACACGTAGCAGCCAAGAAGCGGAGCGCGAGCGCAAGGCCGTGGCGATGCTGTGCGCCTCATTGCTCGCGAATGTGCGCTCGCGTCTCGCATCGCTTCGCACGTGTCAAGCAGCGAAGCAGAAATCGACTAGTCAAGCAAGGGGCGGGCAAATGCAGAATGTTGTCCGCACTCCATTGGGCTACCCGACGGCCATGTCCATTTCATCTACTTATTCCCGATGTCGAAGACCTCTTTGCAACGTGCAATTGCCCTGCCCGGCTTGCGCTTCTGAATTGGCTATGAGTGCATCGTACCGATCGCTATCTCTTTCTACTCACGGCGATTCACCCATTCATGACGCTGCTAGGCTGAGCTCGGGCGCCAGTCTTGCGCGTATTGAGGGTGTTCAAGACGTCTTATACGAGCATCCTCGCTCCACAACCGTCTCCACACGTGATGACGAGGTCTTACTTGAGCTCTATCGCAACTGGATGCTTGCACTTGTGGGCGTTGCACGGCTTTGGATGGCTCAACATAATAGCTGCGTGAGGGAAGGGCAGGACTACCAACAGTTAGCGGGCTCGAGCCGAGCCAGAAGCTGCTCGAGATTGGTGCAGCTCCACTCGGAATTCGCTCTCTTTGAGGCCCTCCGTCGTGAGGCTGGAAGGCGTCGGCCTGTCGCTCTTGACGTGATGGTTGGGATGGCGCGTTGTCGTTGTGCTCTTAGGTACTGGGCGCGCAAGTCTCGCCTGTGTCGATGCGTTTCTCGTTTCCTGTCAGCGGCTTCCGTAAATGATCACGCCAAGGCCAAGGGCCACCGCCCGTTGGGACTACCCATGCAAGTAGTGCAACGAGATTCATACCGACTTCAACAAAGACATGCAGACGGACTAGCTGATGACGGTCGAAGGCCTGATGCGGGTGTCTCACTTGTGCGCTCGCGCAGTGCCGCTAGCAGAATTGAGCGCGCCGTCCATCTTGAGCAATCATCTCCCAGGATGGGCTCGAGGTATCTTGCTTACAGTTTGTCACACAATGATTGACAGCCTTGGTGGACTCGCGAAGAGTGCGGGAGGGTCTTCATCCGTCCCGACGGCCGATCCGATGTTGCCTGAGTGCGGAATATCAGCCATTTTCTACTGTACGTGCTGCCCGCGCCGATCCCCAGCCCACCCTTCCCGTGAAGGTTAAGATCCCCACCGCCGCCTGCATCCGCTGACAGTTTAGTCATGTTTATGTTTGCCGAATGCGCGAGCATGGCGCGTCTTCTTATGGCAAAAGTATGAGTATGTGCTCCACTTCTTCCGCACCGCGTCCAAAGCTTTCCGTTGTCACGCGCGCCTTGAAGCGGCTACTATTTGTTAGTGGACGGGCACGGGTGGCGCCACGCGGGCAGCACAAAGCACACGCTTTCGGGATGGGCCGATGGGCCTTTGGCTTGCAGCTGGAGCTGGTTGGAGCTTTTGTGTGCACGTCCAATAGTTGCCCTACCTTAGCCCACGCACATTGGACACTGAACATATAACCTTGGGAGATGCCAATTATTGCCATCACGACTACCCTCTCCCCAGGTGTCCGGAGACATTGCACATTGCCCTTATCCTCTCCCCAGGTGTCCGGAGACATTGCACATTGCCCTTATCCCAAGCTCACTCAACTGAGTTTTGAAAAAATATTCTTGAAGGTGTCCGCTACGCTACTTGTGACTCTCCCCACTCCGGTATCGCGCTCGCCATCGCCTAAGCCCCACACTTGCACCCCCGCACCCACTACCCCTCCTAAGGGAGGTGGGCCCGCGTGCACTACGCACTAACTACGACGGGCCAGTCGGGGGAGGGGGCGGGCTGGGGCAGGCCTGTCGGCTCTAGGTCTGCGGACGCAAACGTAATCGCGCGCGTCGCTTACCTTTACCTTATTTTGTCTTCGCATTTTGCGGTTCTTGAGGACGTCCCTCTTCTTCGAGTCGAGCCGCTCAAGGGCATCTATCGCGGTCGCCAACGATAATATTCTTGTAGGTTCATGCAAATGTGCGCGTTTATCACCTTATTTTGCCGTGCTCTCGTCGGTCAGATTTGGGAGTCGCGGTCGCGACCCGCGACTCTTGCGATAGAGTGGTCCCTAGGGTAGACTCAGTAGTCGAAATCATAAAAGGAAGATGCGTAAAGATAGATGTCGAAATAGATGAAAAGCTATATCAGATATTCTCCGTCTATCTGAGCGCTAGTCCGGGCCCGCGGGGTGCCCAGATACAAGAACTACGCCAAGAACGGAACGTAATGCAGAGTAGCACCCTCCCGACCTTAATGGGAGGAGACTTCCAGTGCGTAGAGAACATAGAGAAAGACACGGCGGGAACGGGAGAGACACCATATGCCAACACGCACGGCGACAAGTGGAAGTCACTTGCAAAAAACGCCGCCAAATCCCAGCCGGCCCGCGAAGCTTGGACTCGAAAGCTCGAGATGACCCAAGACGAGTGGAAACACGTGGCGAAACTCTACACCCACCCTCTACTCAAACACACAGACAAACACCCCCACTTCAAACACATCACCCATAGGAGGCTAGGCACGCGTAATAGGTTCGCCACGGCGACCACGCACGAAATGCAGGCTATGCGGGAAACGGGTGTGGAGAGCAGCAGGAACTGGTGGGCAGGAAGCGGGAGGAACGGGAGCGGTCGTGGCGAGGGGAGCGAAGGATGGACGTGAGTGGGAAGGCGTGGTCGACACACCTCCGCTACCATATGGAGAGAGGAGTGGAGCTGTGGCTGTGGAACGTGTGAAGGTGGGGGGGCTGATGTATGTAACATGTGAAGTGCACAGCCCCTCAGTGGGATGGGATGCGTGCTACCGGGGGCGGGGGAAGCACGCGACAAGGGGGCCGAGGACGAGCGGATGCCCTCAGACGACATGTGACAGCACGGGGCGAGGACGAGGGCAGGAGGGACACGAGAAGGAGTCACGGGGGCGCTGGAGCGACAGCGCTGAGCGTATGGAAGACACCCGAGAGACGGAGACACGCGCGGGGGGGGGGAAACACGCGGGAAAAGAGAGGGATGAAATGGGGCCGGCGGCTTAAGCAAAACACTCGGGGAAGGGGGAGAGAGGGGGAGCGGCGAGGCAGAGGGAACGGGGGGGGGAAGCCCGGAGACGCGGGGCGACGAACCTATGGGGGGTGGACGGAATGAAGGCGCGATACAAGGAAGGGGAGAGGGGAACCGGAGCGTGACGACCGAGAGGGAGTCGCGCGGGGAAACCTAGTGGCGGGAGAAGTACAAAAGAAAGGGGGGGGGGCGCATGAACCCTCCCTGCCCGCGACAGAGGCATTGTTAGCTATCACAGGAGCCAAGTCAGCTATCACAACTCGCATATCAGGATGCGCTGGTCGCCGCGGATTGCTGCAGGAGTTAATAATTGCACTCCATGGCTTGCTTGCGCTTGGGCGTGCTTTCGCGCTTCAGACTATGCTTGCATGGTGTGCAGGGTGCCGTGGGCGCGGTAAGAAAGAAATGAAGTAGCGTAACGATATCACGGCGTGGGCATAGGCTGCAAAAGGAAAGGGAATGCCCATCGGCGATCATCAGACGGAAAGGTCCGCATGCCTACCGAACATGTCCACCAGTCCACCGGATTGCTTGTCGCAGCAGTCATATACCTCACTTTCTCATTTGCAAACCACACACTTACGCCCAAGGCCGGGGGATGAGCCGCAGATGGCGTCTGGACTCTAGTATCCAATGCATTCCACAAATGCCACGGCCGACCCGTGTAGGTCGCGTAGGCTCCGTACGCTGTTGCACGTATGGGGCCCAGCTATGGCCAGGCAATGTACATGGTCCGGGTTCATGAATGCCGGCCGCATCCGATGCGTTGCATCCGCCGCAGACGGCTGCTCCGATCACCCGTGCCAAACTACGCGTGGCGCCGCCTTCATGAGCGCCGAAATTTACGCATGGCAATCATCCGACGGCGTCGTTCACCAGCGTTTCCGCCAAAAATTGAGTCCCGCGTCGTCTCCAACCTGACAAATACTGGAATGGCGAGCATCGCGCCTATCAGAGGGCCAAAGATAGAGACCCAAACGCCCGCGAAGGGTGTGGTAAGCCCGGAGACGGCGGATATGATCATTGCGCCCAGCCCGACCGCTGGGTTTAGGCAGACACCGAGGTTCGCGGACGCGAGCGTGATGAGAGTCACAACTCCGCCAATTACCATTGGCGCCAAGCTGGCTTGGAGGCGGCCCCTCCGGACCTCGTCGCCGACCATGAAGACCAACAGCACTAGGAAAAAGGACGCGAGCACCTCCACAGCGAGAGATGGGCGTACCGTAGTCACCGCTAGCGAGCGTGCAGCCGGCGCGACGACGAGCGCCACGTGCCCTGCGCTCGCCGCGAGTGTTGCACCCACTAGTTGTGCGAGCACGTAACCAGGCATGTCACGAGGCCGAAACGTACCGGTGGCGACGAAGGCGGCAGTGAAGGCCGGGTTGAGATGCGCTCCCGAGTATCTACGCGTGGCGTACACCGCCGACGCGACCGCCATCCCCATCATAGACGCTGAGGCAAACCCCCCGATAGATGCCTTGGCGACTGACGCAATGCCAGCGAACCACGCGATGAACGCGGAGCCTATGGCTTCAGCAAGGAGGCGCCTACGCAGCTGGCGTCTCCTGGCCATGCGCACCGTGCTGCGCGCAAACTCGTCGTATGAAATGGTACCGTCCCCGTTGGCGTCGAACCGGCTGAACTCCGCCTCTGCCTGGCGGCGCTGCTTGCCAGCGGTCAGCATGACAGCGAGGAACTCGGGCTGCGAGACCTCGCCATTGCGGTCGAGGTCGAACTTGTGGAAGACGCGCGTGATCTCTCGGTTTGTTGCGTGCGGACTCACGCGTGTGTCCTCTTCGATGTCAATCCCGCGCAGCCTTGCCTTCCTGGCGTACTGGACGAGCTGCACCTGCTCAGCCTCTGAGAGAGGCTGCCTTGCGAGAGGCAGCGTGGCAGCGCGAAGCTGGCGGAGGATGGGACGGAAGCGAGGCGGGGCGGCCGACGCCGCAGAGAGCCACAGCGCGAGTGCAACGAACCCGCGCATGGGGGGAGAAGGGGGGGTGGGGGGGGGAACAGTCGGGTCGTGAAGGGAGAGGGGAGTCACGGCCGGATGCCCCGCCTCCCTCCCTCTCGCTCCCCCCTCGCTTGCTCTTCTCTCTTGTTCTCTCCGCGCCTCTTCCTTGTTCTTCTTTCTTCCATCTCGGCTTCTTCTCGTTCCCCCCCTCTCTTCTCTCTCGTAAGAAGAGGAGGACTCCTGGTTGGAGGAGAGGGGAGAGCAGCGGGTGAAAGAGGGAAAAGGACCTCAACACATCAGAGAAAGGAAGGGATGAAGCAGAAGGAACCGGGAAAGAAGGAGAGCGAGAGAGTGGGGAGGAAGAGCCGAGCTCGCTTCTCTCTCTCTCTCCCAGATCTCTCTCCCAGAGAATGGGAAGTGAAGAAGAGACCCAGGTGTGCTCCGCGTGCCTCGCCCTCCTTCCTCTTCACGTGGTTCGTCTTCTTCTTCTTCCTTCTCCCTCCTTCCCCTTCCTCCCCCTCCTCCTCTGTCCTCCTCCTCTGTCCTCCTTCTCCTCTCTCTCTCTCTCTCTCTCTCTCTCTCTCTCTCTCTCTCCCTCCCTCCCACTGTCTCTCTCTCTCTCTCTCCCCCGCCCCCCCCCTTCTCTCTCCAACACTACACATCTCTCTCTCTCGCGCTCTCCGTCGTCCGCGAGCGACCCCCCCCGCCCCTCCCCTCCCCGCCCTTCCCCTCTCCTCCCCCCCCCCCCCCCCCCTCTCTCTCAGGTAGGTCGGAAGGGGGGGGGGGGGGGGGGGGGGGGAGAGAGAGAGGGGGGGGGGGGGGGAGAGAGAGAGAGAGAGAGAGAGAGAGAGAGAGAGAGAGAGAGAGAGAGAGAGAGAGAGAGAGAGTTCGGGGGCGCACTCCGTCCACTCGGATGGAGATCGAACTCTCGGCCACACACCGGACTCCGCGCCATCCACGCGGCCGCCCCCGTCAAGGCGGGACTGCTCCTCGCCTCCACTCGCTCCCTCTGCTTCCCGCCCTCGCGCTGTGCTCGGTTCTCTCGAATGGGCAAAAAGTCGCGTTCCGTCGAAAGAGGACCAGACGGCCGTTTTGTTTTCATTCATCTTCTATTGATTAAAACCCGCATTCCGGTCCTAGATGTTAAACACAGGAACAGTGTGTTTCTACGGAAGTCAAAAACAGTGTTTTTCACCGTGTTTCTAGGAGACCCCCATGTCCGGAACAGAGGGTTGCGCGCTGCGCGCGCGCGGTGAGTGAGCGTGCGAGCGAGGCCATAGCCATAGCATAATCAATCCCGCCACCTGATTGTGATTGCCTGGCCTCCCACCTGCACCACTACACCACTAGCTACCACCACCTACCACCTACCACCTAGTTGGATGCAAGACGTCCAATCATCAATCACAATCATGCTTGACAGTTACAATTACAATTAAAAACTTCTAATATTCTTACCGCACTCGCGGCGAATGGAACCACTACCTACTACACATAGTACGTAGCATACTTTCTACACCCCCACTCCCCAGCCCTTCTCCCCCCGCCATCAGGCGGCTCCCCCCGTGCACTACTAGGGGGATAGGGGTGAAGGGCTTAGATATGGTCCGGTGGCCCGCGCCACCCCCCGGTGATCTTTCCCCCCCTTCCTCCTGTGTCTCCGAGTGGGCGGCGGCTTCAATCCCGACTTATCCTGTAAACAGGAGCGGGACTTATCGATTTTTCGGTGAGCGGAGCTCTCGCTCCGCCCACCCCCTTCTCCGCGCCCTCTCTCCCCTCTCCTGCGGCACGCGCGATGGCGCGCCTGCGGCAGGCCTCCAGCTGCCCTCTGGCGACCCCTGGAGGCTCCTGGAGGCCAGCTCAAGGGGCAGAGGAGGCTGGGGCTGGGCCCTGGCCTCCCCTGCCTCTCCCTCGCTGGCGCTCCCGAGCCTCAGGGGCCCCCACGCTGCACCTGTCTGCCTGTCGACCAGGGGGGAGGGGGGGTTGGAGCAATGGGCTGGCCACGACAGGCTAGGACGAGCGAATCAGGCGAGCTTGTGGGGAAGGGAGTGGGTCAGTAAGGCAGTGGCCTCCTGGCAAGCCATCAGGCATGCCAGGAGGATGGGTGGTTCCTCCCCCATGGCAGGGGAGGAGTGGAGAGAGGGGGGGGCTCGTGCCTCGTGCCCCCCCATGGGTCAACCAAGTATAAATAAACTTAGTTGAGTTACAATTACAATTACACTCCCACAGGAACACTACCGGTAGCTGTGAGCTGTGAGCCTACGGGAGATGGATATAAATATATATGTATAATACACTATATGTATATGACCGGCTGTTTTCGGTACTGTGTTTCACCGTGTTTCCAAAAAAGCCAAAAACAGCTGTTTTTGGTGTGTTTCTAGACCTGACGGGCTCGGTTGACCTGCGCCAGAGCGGGCGCGATCGGCAGCGCACCTGTGTCGCAGCGAAGCTCGTTTCCTCTTCGGAAACGAGCCGCGGAGGCGCACCGGCGGCTAGCGCGGCGCACGGCTCACCCGGGGAGCCCGGGACGGGCTCATCGGGGGAACGGGGAGGGCAAACGACGGGCATGTGAAATGGACGGGGAAGTGGCACGGAACGCAAATCGGAGGGACGGAGGACGTAGGGAAGGGCGCGGCGAGCAGATACCGCTTGATTGGGACTCGTAGGGACTCGTAGACTCGAAAGGATGACTTGGAAGACTCGGGGCTTGGGGGTACTCAGAGGGCTGCAGGTCACCAACAGGCGATACAACGACGAACAACACGTCGCCAGACAACCTGAACAAGTTCACATCTCAACAAGTTGACCTCTCAACATGTTGACCTCTCAACATGTTGACCTCTCAACATGTTGACCCCTCAACAAGTTGACCTCTCAACATGTTGACCTCTCAACAAGTTGACCTCTCAACATGTTGATGTTGACCCCTCAACAAGTTGACCTCTCACCTCTCAACATGTTGACCTCTCAACAAATTGACCTCTCAACATGTTGACCTCTCAACAAGTTGACTTTAACCACTGAACAAGTTGGCTCCACTCACCGAACAAGTTGGTTCCCGCCTGAACAAGTCGTGAACAAGTTGGTTCCACCCTCAACAAGTTAATTCCAGGTAAAAATAAAACTCAACTCCTTCGATTTTCGAGACGAAAATCGGCGAACCCGAACTTGAGCCCAGGGGGAATCCGAATCAACTCGCCTGGAGCGACCACGACGAACTTAGAAGACGGTGGATAACGAGGAAGGCTCGTACTCAGGCCGAAACATTCTTGCCCAAAGAGCCTGGATACAACAACAACCTGTCCCGCCAGCGGCCGGGAGCGAATACGCGACTATACTAGGTGTCCCCTTGGGGGGGGCGCAAGCCACTAAGGGCTTTTGGCGGAAAATGGTAGACAAGATAGAAAAAAAGGCCACTATATACATGCCGCTCACGAACTCCTTATCAATACACGGTAAAACAAAAGTAGCCAACTTCTTAATATACTCTATCCCGAGATACTGGCTACAGACGATAGCGGCCCCCAGATGGTTTCATACGGCCGTCAAAAAAGCCGTGGACAAGATAATGTGGACTAACGCGCGAACCGGGCGTAGGTTGCAATGGATAAAACACCCCGAAATCCCGCTGAGAAACTCCAACGAGGAAGGGCCCCACCTGGGAGTGGGCCTCCTAGATTGGGACAACCATGTCAAGGCGCTCCAAGCGAAGTGGGTATTAAACTACCTAGACGCGCGTCAAGCACAATGGAAACAAGTGCTTGACGCCTGGTTCTGTCGCTCGAATTTAGGAAGAGCAGCTGTCCTCTCGACGATCCCTACGAACAAGCTGACTGACGGCATATCGGGACCAAGCAAGCTCCCGGCTTTCTGGAAACAGGCGCTACACAACATCCGCATTCTAGAACTCACACCCCTAAAAACGAGCAGGGAAGGGATACTCTCGCAACCCATATGGGGTAGCCCGACCCACCCCGGTCCCAAACTCAACCCCACATGGACAAAACTATGGAACAGACTCGAATGCAACGCCATACACAATGTATTTAGAGACTTCGAGGCTACTATGCCGTACAACAGAGAGGAATGCGCGCAATACCTTAGAAACAACGACACGTACATACAATTTAAAGGAGAATATATCCCAAGGGACAAATTCCTAGAAACATGGGACTTACTAGTAAACCACGCAACGTCGTCATTGTCGACATCGGGAGACACAGATGAGAGGAGAGACGCAACACCGAGGACATACACCGTAGAACATAACAACCAGGAAGAGCCCCCCCCCGAACTTCACATCACGCAAGAGGGAGAATACTTTGTGAAGACCAAAGGCATTTGGTACGAAGCGGAACTTTCGTACCTTGGTACACCAATAATCGGAAAAAGAACCGACGCCCCGTCAAACCTAGACACCTCCCCGCCGGCGAGGTGGGGAGAAGGGTACAAATCCAACAGGAGACTCGAATACCCGCTAGCGGATGAAAACACCCTGGACGGAAAGACGCCACTCGACGCGACCGAAGTGACACACCTCACAAATGCCCTACAGCGAGCAAACCGCAAACGCAAGCGCCTCACGGGACCGACCAAGTGGGAGGAGAAACTCCAAATACCAACAAACACATGGGCACACCTAGCTCAGATATACACGTCCCCGGTAGTGACGGCGCGAGACACGCACTTACACTTCAAACACATAACGCACAGAAGGATGGGCACGTACAACCGATTCCCCGACAAAGACAACACATGCCGCATATGTGGAGCGGCAAACGAATCCTCGTTGCATCTGGGCGAATGCCCCAGAATAACCGGCACACTGGGCACGCTGAACAAAATTGCGAGGTTCTCGCCCGACGCCGATAGAAGCAGAGAGGAAGTCATCATAGACAACCTTTTCATATACCCCAAGGGAGACGCCCCAAAAGCGATATATGTTACCCCCCAGGGGCCAACGCCCCCCGATAGCTATCGGGGGCCCCCGATAGCTATCGGGGGGAAATTTTTTCCCGATCGCCAACAGCCCCCCCGAGAGCTACCGGGGGACCGAGAAAATCTCCCGAGAGCTATCGGGGGAGTTTAATATAATTTTAATTAATTAATTATATAAAATATAATTAATTAATATAATTTTAATTAATTAATTATATTTTATTATAATATTTTTTGAGAAAATACACGTTTCAATGAATTATTCAAATTAAAGTTTAGTGATTAGTGAAGTAATAGTAATAAAATTATTATTTAGTGACAATAAATTTGAGATCCTTAAAAATGTTGAATTAAAAATTATAACTTGATAGTAATTATCTTATTAAACCTTAGTTTAAAATGAAGACTTTTAGTCATAGCATCGTTTGACGTTTGAGTAAACACATAATAGTAAATTTTATTTGGTTTTTTGTGGTTTTTATTTATTTTAATATTCTTAATATTAATATTTTACTTGACGAGATCAAAATGACCGATATTTTATTTAACTTGAATTTTTGGTTAGATTTTTTAATTTTGCTATTTTTATATTACGTCTTCAATAATCTTTAATTCAATTACCATATTGTACTTATATATTATATTTTAATATTAATCCTAGTAACTTTATGTCATTTCTAAAACTATTAGCTGTTAGATACTCTAAGTTTTAAAAACTATTTTCAGGGGGGAGAAAGAGAACAGAGAAAAGAGGAGAAAGTAGGGCGGTCAAACAGGGCTTTTTAAGTACTAATATTGGGGGGGTCGACATTTTTGACCGTGAGCGGAAAGCCCCGGCGAAAGCGGCTCGGAGGGTCTCCCCGCCTTTTCAGAATCCTCGTCCGAAAAGACGGTGCGAAGTCCCGTCGGACCCCCCCCCTTGCACACGCTCTGGCGGCTCACACGAGCCGAACTAGACGTCGCTCCCACTGAGAGATGTGTTTCTTTTGTCTAAAAGGTGCCTACACACTTATTAAATTAGGGGTCCGACGCCCCATATTGCCAATAAAGCAAATTTCAAACCCTGGTGCCCCAGCGATGACGTCCGCGCATGCACATGCGCACCACACACAGCTCGCACACGGCCCATTAGGCTGTCATAGGATGCTCCTTGACTGTCCCGACCCTCGCCCCGCAGGATTCGCCCAGGCTCGCGATTGACGAGGAGCTGGAGCACCAGGACGCCATGGCGCTCGATGCTGCTCGCTGGTCGACAAAAGTTTGTTGGCCGCTGGCGGGACAGGTGCGCTGCCGATCGCGCCCGCTCTGGCGCAGGTCGACCAGGCCCGTACCTACAATGCCTCTGCCGCCCCAAACGTCAGGTTCCCGACTCGTCTTTCGACGCTGTGAGGCAGGGAGAACACCTGCCGCCAATGCTCAACCAGAGCATCGGCGGCAGGTGTTCTCTCTATGTTTTCGTCGGCTCCTCGGATTTTCACGTGCATCATAGGGCTGGTAGCAATCTAGAAATGTAATTTAAGCTAGCCTGCAGCGTGATCTGCGACGGCGCGACGCGCGCGGCCGAACAGTACTGTGGAATTGATAGCTTTTTGTTTGACGTCTAAAGGGAGAATTTTTCTCCGCACGGAGGGCTCGAAAATTGGGCAGAAGGGCGAATTTCGAGCTCTACACCGCCCGTTCTTTTGGCTACTAGTAGATTCAATATGTAATCTAGCCAAGCACCAGCCTGAAAGCTTCAGGCGTGATGGTTGCGATCGATTTCTGTGGGCAATCGTGTCGTGAATCACGATTGGACACCGGCTGCTTTGCGCTCATCTCGAGCCAACTTTTGGAATTTTTTGTACACACGGATGACCTCCAAGGCCATTCACGTTCGGAGACACACAGGTCGTGCCCGCCAAGCACGGGCCAGTCAATAGTTCTCCCGTTTTTATAGCACAACATCCCAACATGGAGCACAAAAAGTAGTTATGTTTTCGCATTGACGTGCTGAATTGACGGACAGCCTCGTGTTTTCGAGCGTCTCACGTTCGATTTCGAGAGACAACCCCTCCTTTTCTCTCGATGATTCGACAGTCTCATATGGTAAGACTGGTTGGCTACCGAAACATTGGCATTTGGGCATGTTGATGGTCATGTATTGTGCTCATATGTGTCTTGGACTGGTGAAATGAAGACTAAAATTAGAATTACTAAGGTTATAATTTGGCAAAACTATAATCAAGTTGATCTTTTTCTCCTGCGGCGGCGCGCGATGGCGGCCGCAGCGATGGTCGCTGGCCTCGCCAGTGGCCTCGCACGCGGCCTGTGGCCGCTCTGGCGAGGGTCTGCGCGGCCAGGAGGCCAGCAGGCACCCGCTCCCACCATGCTGAGGCGGTGCCGCGCGTGATGGGGCAGCCCATCATGCGCAGCACCGTCATTTTGACGCTTCGCGGCCTGCCGCGCACTGCCTACGCGCGAGGGGCTGGCAGTAGATGCCAGCAGGGGCGAGGTGGAGGGCGCAGGCGACGCGGTGCGCCCGCGCAGGGTTTTGTACTGCCTGCCCGGGGGTAACCGTGCCCGGGGAACGCAGGCGCGCGTCGCACAGCGCGACCTGTGGTGCACTTTTGTGGTCGACGTCGATTTCGCACGAGCGCGAAAACGTTTTGGGGTCTGTGTGTTGAATGGCGTCGAAAATGTGCATATTTCTCATTAGATTCTGCCTAATATACCCATTTCCAGTAGCATATCCTAAGATCTCGCGATAAAACCTCAATCTTGACTTAGTGAATTTTCACCCTTAGAAGTTAAAAGCCCTGTTTGACCGCCCTAGAGAAAGGAGAACAGAGGATAGGAGGGGGGAAGAGAGAGAGAAGGAGAGCGAGCCAAAGAGAGGAGGAACCCCCCGTTTGCTATCGGGGGATTTCCTCTTCCCCCGATAGCTATCGGGGGGTCCGCTTACGGCACCCCCCAGGAGCTATCCCCCGATAGCTCTCGGGGGATTTTCTCGGTCCCCCGGTAGCTCTCGGGGGGGCTGTTGGCGATCGGGAAAAAATTTCCCCCCGATAGCATCGGGGGCCCCCGATAGCTATCGGGGGGCGTTGGCTCCTGGGGGGTAACAGATACACTCTATACCTATTAGCATGGAGGTACATCATGACAGACTTCTATAGAATCCATTATGAGAACATAGCCTACTCGGAAGAATCAATACTCATAAGAATAATAGAGAGATACACTACCTTGTGTAAAGCACTATTATTCGCACATGAAACCGACTCAGCGCGGACGGCCCAAGCGGGCATGGGAAGACAACCTAAGAAAAGAATAGATATGGGCGACTTAAGGCCCGTATTTCACTTAAGCGGCAAAGGTGGGCTCAAACCCAGCGAAGAGCTAGCCGAGCTGGCCACAAAACTCGGGATCGCACACGCTATCCAAGAGACAGAGGTGTGCAGCGAAGAGGACGTATAAAACACTGATGCAGACAACGGGAACGGGCACCACTAGAGGCAATGTGACATAGACGGGATCCCCACACCCAAACACGGCCGCAAGGACGTTACACGAGAGTGACCAGACCAAAAGGCCTGCTCCGACCCCACACTCCAAACCAGACCTCAGGTAGTGCACCGAGGTCGGACCCCGGAAACCAAAGAAAAAGGAAAGAAGGGGGGCAGGGGAGGAGGTGGAGGGAGGGGAGATAAGGGCGATGGTAATAGAGAGGGTGAGTCCTGTAGACAGTAGGTGTATAGCCCCGAATCTTCAGATGTTTTTTTTTTCGTCAGTCGTGAGCCAGAGCGAATCCTGCGGGGCGAGGGTCGGGACCGTCAATCAAGGAGGGGGCAGTGGCCCCACCCCCCGGTATCACTCGGACACCTGGCCCGTCAGGCATGGCGGGATTCCGGGACTGAAACGTTATGTCCAATTAGCTAGTGGGATTGGCTAGGATCTAGGATATAACATTACTTATTATTATCGGGATGCTGCGAGGCCGCGCGCGCACGCACGTGGCGCAGGACGACTAGCCCCGGTGATTGGCTGAAAGAGTAGGCTCTTGTGAGGCGCTTCCTAGGAGAAAGGGCAAAGGGCATGGGGTGAGTCCTACCCATACCCCTGTGGCCAAGCATGCCCGTTTGTGCATGATTTGGGTGAGCTAGAGCTAGAGCTAGGGCTAGGGCTAGGGGCACTTAGCACTTACACCCTGGAAGCTGGAAGTACACAATGACAGCAAATGAGTATGACCTTAGAATAGCAGGTCGACGAGGCCCGGGGGCCGCACGCCGTCCCGTCTGTGAAGGTGCGAAACTGAAGCTGTTGGTGTGCTTGCAGCCTGACCACCCTCCACCCTCTATGGCCATGGCTGAGTGCCTTGTGGTGGTAGTTGTTGGGACCCAACCCCCAAACAGCTATGGTCAAAAAATACCAAGGGGAAGGACAGGGATGCTAGGAGTTGAGTACCTACCGAGTACCAAAAAGGGGGTTGCGAGCGTTAAAACAACCTGGACCTCAGGTTGCACCTTCTCAGATGTAGGCATAGAGTATAGTATAGCGCATCGCAGAACATCAATATCATGCATCACGCATCACGCATCACGCATCACACACATATTACATGCAACGGCGGAATAAGTTGCGAGCACAAGGCACACATCACACAAATATAGAATTGCATTAGCACAAAACGGGGAGGAGAGCCCGCCCATTCCACGCTCAGATGATAGAGATCATACAGGCAGCATGGTGTTGGCAACTGACGCTTCCGGGCCCAGCCCTCACCCTAACCCTCACGATTGATAGTCGAGAAATGAGCCGCGCAAGACAATATATGGTACACATGTGTTGATAAAGGCGAGAGGCTGGCGGGTGCCGATACTCAGCGTGTGCTCTCGATCCGTAGATCGCAATAGCATGATTCTGTGAACCTTGTGGGGATCCTCGATCCGTCCGGAAGATTGAGGCCAGCAGCAGAGCTTGAGCGCATTGTGATTGGACCGTATTGCTTCGCGTCGTGACGAGCTCGAAGCACCTGCGCGGCGAGGGCACTGCCGCCTCGACAATTCAATGCAAGGTGAGTGAGGGGTTGGCCCAGCTCCGTCTCAAGATCGTCGACCACAGAGAAGCTGCGCAGCAGCGGCGAGAGTGTCTCGGCACGCAGCCTGCCGGACACGGCGAGGCGGCGCACCATCTCCCAGCCGCAACCAAACGGAAGCGTGGGGCATTCATACTCTTCAATGCGTGCGGCGACGACGCATGCGGCCAGCTCCTGCAGGCTCGGGATGCGCTGCCCCGCCGACATCGGCGCGCCGCCAGCGCCGCTCGAGCGCTCAGCGTCCGCTGGCGAGGTCTTCCACCCTCCTCCTCCTCTCCGCTCTGCCCTCATCACGTAAAAGTAGCGCCGTTTCCCTTGGGTTCTCCTCTTTTTTTCGCTGCTGGATTGCCTCCGGAAATCCCGCCTCTCCTTCCAATCTTCCCTTTACAAGTGAACGCCGCCGTCCGCCACTTGTCGCCCCTTGTTGACGTTTCCGTGTGTGCGCTATCTACGGGTAACCGGAGCCTCGCGTGGCCTAGACTAAGTGTGTTGTGCTAGGGCCCTTTGCCAATGCGCGGAGGCTCTTATTCTTAAGAGGCTTGAGCCGCCGGGCTCGATACACCCGCCCCGAACGAAGCGCCATGCCCGCCCCCCGCCCCCGTATACGAAGAAGGGGAGTTAGGAGAGAAACGTTGCACTACTCGTGTGGCTAGCATCCTGGCTACTGGGCCAGCACTACCACACTAGTATCTAGCCGGCTGGACCCACGACGGCACCGCCTCCTCGAGGCTAGTGCTGGCCTATCTATACACGGGAAAACGAAGGTAGCTAATTTTCTTATATATATGTTACCCCCCAGGAGCCAACGCCCCCCAGGAGCTATCGGGGGCCCCCGATAGCTATCGGGGGGAAATTTTTTCCCGATCGCCAACAGCCCCCCCGAGAGCTACCGGGGGACCGAGAAAATCCCCCGAGAGCTATCGGGGGAGTTTAATGCCCCGGGGAGCTATCGCGTTTTAAGGCGGGCCCCCGATTGCTATCGGGGGCGAAAGGCGAAAGATTGCCCCCGTTTACTATCGGGGGGAAACGACGGCCCCCAGTAGCTATCGGGGGGCCGTCCTCGAGCCCCCAGCCAGGCGCTAGAGAGAGAGAGAGAGAGAGAGAGAGAGAGAGAGAGAGAGAGAGAGAGAGAGAGAGAGAGAGAGAGAGAGAGAGAGAGAGAGAGAGAGAGAGAGAGAGAGAGAGAGAGAGAGAGAGAGAGAGAGAGAGAGAGAGAGAGAGAGAGAGAGAGAGAGAGAGAGAGAGAGAGAGGAGAGAGAGAGAGAGAGAGAGAGAGAGAGAGAGAGAGAGAGAGAGAGAGAGAGAGAGAGAGAGAGAGAGAGAGAGAGAGAGAGAGAGAGAGAGAGAGAGAGGGAGGGAGGGAGGGAGAGAGAGAGAGAGAGAGAGAGAGAGAGAGAGAGAGAGAGAGAGAGAGAGAGAGAGAGAGAGAGAGAGGGAGAGAGAGAGAGAGAGAGAGAGAGAGAGAGAGAGAGAGAGAGAGAGAGAGAGAGAGAGAGAGAGAGAGAGAGGAGAGAGAGAGAGGCAGAGAGAGAGAGAGGCAGAGAGAGGGGGGGGAATTATCGTAGAAATAATTTTAATCAATTAAATAGAATATTTTTATGAAAATATACTTTTCAATTAATTATTTGAATAATAAAAAATCCAAAACGGAATGAGCAAATTAAATATAATTTATTATAATATTTTTACGAAAATATACTTTTCAATGAATTATTCGAATAAAAATCAAAAAACGGAATTAGCGGTTTCCGGCTGCAGTGGCTCAGCGAGCACACGCAGACGCGGCGAGCGGGCGCGGTCCACTGGGATGGGTCCCAGGGGGCATGGGTCCAGTGGGACCCATGGGGCGAATCGCACCATTTCTTGGCGAAGATTTTCGTAGTGGCAAGTGGCCCCCCCTGGAGGTTTTTTATTGGGCATCGCGCCACGGTCAAAAAAAGCAGCCCAACCCTTACTAGCAGTTAAAAAGCCCATGTTTGACCGCCCTACTCGAACTCGGCGGGAGCGCCCTCTCGCGGGCGCTTCGGGTGCGCGGCGTCGAGCATGGCCCGATCGTCCGTCGCGGCGGGGTTGGCGGCGCGGCGGGGGGAGAGCGGCGCGCGCTCCATGACCCTATCCATTGAATGATAGTTGCGCGTCCATGTCTGTACATGTGCATGCAGCAAGCGACGTGAGCGTGGGGCGACCCCTATGAGTGCAAGGCGTATAGACGGAGGAGAGCCCCGTACTCCCGACCGAGCGGGGGGCGTGTGGTACCGGATGAAGGCAAGCCGCCTCACATATATCCGCCGATCCCAAGCGGTGGGGGAAGGGCTGGGGGAGTGGGGGCGTAGAACGCTTGCGTGGAGAGTAGTGGGTCCAGAGCCGGGTGCGCGGCGAGAATATTGTATGATTTTATGCTACTGCGTAGTAGTAAAAAAGAGCGTATTTTGTCAAAACGCATGAATGCACGATGATAGAAGCGAATGCATAGGAAGGACACACACTTGTCCAATAGTTGGGTAATCAGCCAAGCTTGAAAACATCAGCATCGACTCGAAGCCGGAGCTGGAGAATGAAAGAGCGAGACCACTCAGATTACAGTTTGCTGCGTCATGACCTCCTGGCCCTAGGAGAGATGCGGCAACGCACTCCTCACAAGTGCTACACCAAGCCAGTGAGAGCGCACCTGTGGATTTTGGCATGGGAGGACGGAGCTAACGACTTACTTCTGGCTCTCTCGCTTGAGCGGCTTCCCGTCGATGTCACATTCTGCATCGCTATAGAAGCCATCGAAACCACGTGGCTGCACCTTGATTTTGATGTCCACGTCCTGTTCTATGTCGACAATGCGAGCACGGCAAGCAAGCCTCCACCGTGGGAACCGAGAGAGCATCTGCGTCTCTTGTGACTTTGGCGAGGACAGGGCCTCGATGCCGGAGAGAACGTCTACGGCGCAGGTGCAGCAGCATCCTACAACGAGCATGAGTCATGCGGCATCCACTCAGAAGGCTGAGGGGTGAGATGTGAGGAGGGCTGCAACACAGGTGATGCAGAGAGGTGCTTCCACTAGCACTTCGAGCTATGAGCGACCCATGCAACGCACCTTCTCCGCCACAGTCGCCGGTGCCAACACCAGCATCGAATCGGCGCGCAAGAGGGTCGTTGAGGGTAATGCCACGCGTGAGGATTGAGCGTCGAAGGTTGGCGCCTGCATACAGCACGATAGATTCGTCTGCCCTACCCTCCGCCTCAGGGAACTGGAGAGTGACAGTGGCCTTTGGGCGGACAGTCAGCCGCTTGATTACGAGCTCGATGGGTCCATCCGGCAGTGATGCAATGGCTTCGACGGTGTCGTCGTATGACCGTCCCTCGACACGTGTCGCCTCGCCTTTGGCGGCTGCACCGGGGTAGCCAACATAGAGGAGCGCGTCGCCCGGCATGAGTGGCGCGGAGGCCGCCACGTCCGCATTCGATCCTGGCGCGACTTCGGAGACGAGGACGAGAGCGGCAGAGGCATCATCTGCTGCGCCGTGCTCTACCAGCCCGATGCCCAGTCCCGGTCGCTCAGGCGAGCGCTCGACGCGGATCTTCTCCATCGATTCGAGGAACTCTCCTGAGGCGGCGCGCAGCTGCGGCACACCCTCCGCGTCCTTGAAGAGAGCCCAACGGGAAGGGTCGGCCTGGTCGGTGGCGCACATGGTGAGCACACGTGCCTTCGAGCTGGCGCCTAACCGGTGGGGTAAGCCGACCGGATGGAGGACGGCGAGCAGCGAGGGAAGGGCCAGCAACAGCATCGGCGAAGCTCGAAGGGGCTCCACCCTCGTCGGCCGTAACTGTGAAGAGACCGGGGGGAGCGTGACGAGGGAGGGCTGTGAAGTCTCGCGAAAGCTGGCGTCCAGAGAGGCATACTTCTAAAAGATACAAAAAAACCACTGACCCTTCTACGCTCGCGAGCGCGGTAGGAGTAAAAAAGTTGAAAGTATTCTCTGCCTACCATTCTTCGCACCTGTCATGCCGTCAGACTTCGCAGGGGATACCTTAGATGAGAGGGGAAACAGCCCCTGCCGAAGATCAGAGAGAGTGGGCAGAGCGAGACTCACGTAGAGTAGGCCTTCTTTGATCCAACGACGGCCGTTGAGAGCGCGGATGTCCTCCTCTCTTCCGGTCAGTTTCTCTACTCAATTTGTTCCAGAGGGCCCCCGCGCTCGACATCTGAGAGAGAAGCCAAAACGGGGGAAAGGTGGAGTGGGGGAGAGAGTGCATTTACATGAATATTCGAAAGCCTCCATGTGTATGTACTTGTAGGGACATCCTTGTAGAGTAGAGGTATCATGTGTGCGAGAGAGAGACCGTTGCTGCCCTGCTGGGGGGGACGTGCGACCAAGAGATAGGAGTAGAGAGGAGAGGAGAAGAGGGGGAGAAGGAGAGATGGGGAGAGGGATGGGGAGAGAAAGAAGGGCGGGAGAGAGGGAAGGAGGGAGAGAGAAGAGAGGAGAGAGAGGTTTGGGGGGGGGGGGAGAAGAGAGAGAGAGAGAGAGAGAGAGGAGGCCCCCCCCCCCCCCCCCCCCCCCCCCCCCCCCCCCCCCGCAGTCGGTTGTTGCGAGAGGGAGAGAGAGGGGGGGAGGCGCCGGTTGCGCGGAGGGCGCTGCGAGCGAGTCCACCCGGCTCTCCTCTCCCTCTCTCCCCTCTCGTCCTACCACCGCGCTCTCCCAGCCGGCGCGATGGCCGAGCCCTCTGACCCAGTCGAGCTGGGTGGGGAGGACGACGACGACGTCTCGATGCTCGACCCAGAGCACCCGATGCTTGCACGCGTGCAGGAGGCACTCACGCGGCAGATGAGCAACGCGTACGAGGTGCAGAAGCAGAAGGTGTCCGAGCAGACGGAGGAATTGTCGCGGCAGAAGCGGAAGCGGGAAGACGTGGGCGTCCAGCTCTACCAGGTCCAGCAGCAGCTCGCCAAGCTCCAGATGAATCTCGAGAAGGTGCACGAGAATGAGGCGCTCATCGGCCAGATGCGAGAGCAAGCGGAGAAGGACCTTGTCGAGATTCGGCAGGTCTACGCAGAGCAGCTCAAGGGCGTGCAGGAGCAGCGCGGGCGCTACTCCAAGTACCAGGCTGAGCTCGACCAGCTCGCCGCCACCATCCGACAGGTTGAGGCCTTCAATGAGCAGATGAAGTCGGAGATCGCCGTGACACGCCGTGCCACCTATAAGGCGGAAGAGGCCATCGCGAAGCTCGAGGTGAACAAGAAGAGCCAAGACTTGCTCATTGACTCGCTCAACGAGCGACTGAAGCGGGAGCAGGAGCAATTGGCGCTGACCGAGGCGCAGCTCATCGCGCAGCGCAAGGAGACGGGCGGCGCGCTGCAGCTGCTGCAGGACGCTGCCGCGGAGATGGAGGCCATCCGATTTGAGAAAAAGCAGCTGATGGCACAGTGGAAGACCGCAGTGATTGGGATGGAGCGCAGGAACGAGGCACTCCAGAGCGTGGAGGAGGCGATGCGCAAGCAGCGCGAGCAGGAATTGGCCATCGAGACTGAGCTGATCGGGCTGCGCAAGGCCATTAAAGCCGAGGAGCAAAAGAACGAGGCGCTCACCACCACCGCCAACAAGCTCGAGGTCGAGCTCCGTGGGGTCGACGCAGCGATTGAGGCGTCGCGCCAGAGGCGCGCGACGGCAGAGGAACGACTGCAGATGATCTCCAAGTCCCTCGAGCAGACGGACGCCGAGCTGATGCGCATGGGCACCACGCAGTCTGCAATGCACAGCGAGGTCACCATCCTAGAGGGGCAATTACAAAAGGTGAACAACGCGACGCGCAAGTTAGAGGAGGCCGTGATGGCGACGGTGAGCGAGCAGACGACGCTCGAGAAGGGCACGCAGAACACCATCGCTGATGCGAAGAAGGTACGGGTGCAGGTCTCCGAGAAGGAGATGGCCACCGCTCAGCTCGAGAACGAGCTGGCCCGGCTCAAGGTGGACACGCTCAATGTCCGCTCTCACATAGGCCAGCTCAAGAGCACGCTCAAGGAGTACAACACGGAACTCGCGGAGAAGGACGCTCTGATGGCCAAGTACGAGGTGGAAGCAAGGCGCAGGAACGTTGAGATCGAGAAGAAGCAACACGAGCTCGACCTTCTCAACCGCAAGTTCGACAGCTTGATGGCAAAGCGCGCCGGCATGAAGGAGCTGGACGAGGATGCGGGCCCGTTGGAGGCTACCATTGTTAACCTGAAGAAGGAGATTAACGCACGCTCCAAGGCCTGCTCCGACCTGCAGCGCGACTGGATTAACATGCAGACGGAGCTCGTCACCATTGAAAACTCGAACACGGGTATCGCCGACCAGGCCCACGAGCTGCGGGGCAAGCTCGCCATACTCTCGCAGAAACGGGTGCGCATCAATGCCGACCTCGAGCGCGAGAAGAAGGCCATCGTCGACTCGTCGCGCACCTCCAATGCGTTGCACATAGAGATGGGCAAGATCAATCGCTTCTTATCGGAATATACCGCCAAGCAGCGCACCCTTACCGACGACAACTACCACATGGAGGTGGGCTTTACTGAGCGACTCAAGGACAACGAGAAGGAGGCTGTCGAGCTCGAGAGCAAGATCGTCGGCCTCAAGCAGGAGAAGGAGGCGTACTTGTTGGATGTCGTGGAGGCGGAGAAGCAGGCCCGACTGATCGAGCAAAAGATTGCGCTCGAGCGCGAGACGCAGGCGGCGCTCGACCCCACGGTCGGAGCCTCCGAGACGCGCGCGATGCAGCGAGAGATCCACCGGATGCAACTACGATACGCGCAGCTTCAGCGCCGGCAAGAGATTATGATTGCCGACATGGAGCGTGCTATATACAAGCGCGACAACATCGAAGCCAAGGGTAAAACCGCCGCCGCGCGCAAAGGCGCGCCGCCCACGCAGGCCGCACTGCAGCGGCAGATTGCCGAGCTCGCAAAGAAGCTCAAGATGACCACGCACGACGCGTCGGTAACACAAATGCAGGTTATGAAGCTGCAGGAAGCGCAGTCGCAGCGAGGGCAGCAGGTTGACGCGGCTCGTGCTGAGCTCGACGAGGCTAAGCAGCAAGTGCAGCAAGCGCAGAGACAGCTGGGGGCGCAATCGATTGAGGCCCGCTTGCTGAGGCTTCCGCTGCGGCGGAACGAGCAACTTGCGCAAAAGCTCATCGCGGCGGTAGAAGGTAGCTACGTGCCTGCAGCGAGCGAGATTGAGTTGGAGGAACAGCTGGAGGAGAGCAAGTCCATCGCCGAGAGCCTAAAGAGTGTGGCCACCCACCTAAGCCGGCAGTTCACACATCTAGCGCCCCGGATCGAGGAGATTCTGAGGAGCGAAGAGTGATGGGGCACACACTTCTAGAACCAGGGTGCGGGCAACATGTGTTTCCGGCGAGCTTTGGACGAGCGTGTGGTCAAATGAGCGCGAGGCTGTGCTTGCATGACACCCGCTTGTTTTCGAGTGGGTGGCATTCGAGATAACGGGGCTGTGACCATCGCGACTTGCTTGCCCCTTCCTCACTCTGACCTCATATAGAACTGGACATGACAATAGTGGCATCCAGGGCGGCTGGCTGATTGTTCGTGTGGTTTGCGTATGGTGGCGGTGTGGGTGAGTGGTATGTGGGGCGTCGCTCTCCTCCGTCTGCACCCCCTTTTTGGCTGGATGTAGCTGTCTTGGTTGTGTGGCTCGTTTGAGGCTCGAGCAGTGTGGACGCGGCCGTGGTATCTATTTGTTGCCGTATTTTGGTTCCGAGTGTGAGCGTGCGCTTGAGAGGGCAATATTCGCGTGTGCGTGTGAGCTCCCGTCCCATCGATTGATTGTCCCCCAAAACAAGGACCATTCTTTGCCCCATCAGACAGACAACCCGAAGCCCAAAGAATTCAGAGTCACAGAAGAGGAAAAATACCTAAGCAAAATGAACAATATATGGCTCCGCATACACCAACTAACTACTAACTAGGAGCTAGGAGAGATAGCCGAGACCTCGTCCGTGGCGACCGACGAGGAAGTCACTTGCTCCCACCCCCCGGCGAAATGGGAGGACGGTCACAAGGGCCCCAAATTCATGGACTTCCCGCTCGCGGAGGAATACTCTATACACAAAGGCAAAGCATCCTCCTAGACCCTAGACAAAATCACAGTCTCAAACATCACAAAAAGCATCCTGAGCGCGACGCGCAAAATAGACACAAAACCAGCGCGAGAAGCGTGGAACCAGAGGCGGCTCGGCCTCACCAAAGAAGACTGGAGACACGTAGCCAAACTATACACCCACCCACTCCTCAAACACACGGACAAACACCCACACTTTAAGCGCATAACCCATAGAAGGCTCGGCACGAGAAATCGATTCGCGACCAACGCAACCCAACCAAGTGTGTGCAGGCTTTGCGGTCGATACCGCGAGGACTCGAGCACTCGAGCCACCCTTGCGTGGTGCCCCGCTACCTCGACCATCTTCGAAACAATCGACGCCCTGGCAGGCTTCTCACCGCCGTCTAATAGATCGCGCCAGCAACCAGCAAAAGACAAACTCTTTGTATACCCCGGTTAACAGCCGCCCCCCGACCCCCGAGAGCCTGAAGGCCCTATACATAGCCTATACATAATTTCGTGGAGATACATCATACAAGACTTCTACAAAGTGGAATTCGACGCACACAAATTCCACTACATACCCATACTAGAATCCAACTAAGTTTATACTTGGTTGCCCCATGGGGGGGCACGAGCCCCCCCCTCTCTCCACTCCTCCCCTGCCATGGGGGAGGAACCACCCATGCTCCTGGCACGCCTGATGGCTTGCCAGGAGCAGAATGCCCTGCTGACCCACTCTCTCACTGGCAGGCTTGCCTGCCTCGCGCGTCCTGGCCTGTCGTGGCCAGCCCATCGCTCCAACCCCCCCTCCCCCCCTGTTCGACAGGCAGACAGGTGCAGATTGGGGACCCCTGAGGCACAGGAGCGCCAGCGAGGGAGAGGCAGGGGAGGCCAGGGCCCAGCCCCAGCCTCCTCTGCCCCCTGAGCTGGCCTCCAGAGGCCTCCAGGGGTCGCCAGGGGCAGCTGCAGGCCTGTCGCAGGCGCGCCATCGCGCGTGCCTGCAGGAGAGGGGAGAGAGAGCGCGGAGAAGGGGGTGGGCGGAGCGAGAGCCCCGCTCACCGGAAAATATGTAAGTCCCGCACCTGTTTACAGGATAAGTCGGGACCGAGGCCGCCGCCAGCCCGGTAGGCGTAGGAGGAAGGGGGGAACGGATCGCCGGGGGGGGGCGCGGGCCACCGACCATATCTAAGCCCTTTTCCCCTATCCCCCTAGTAGTGCACGGGGGGAGTCGCCTGATGGCGGGGGGGAAAGGGCCGGCGGATTGGGGGTGTAGAAAGTTTCCTACGTGAGTAGAAAGTAGAGGCTGCACGGTCGCGTGTGCGGTGAGACTATTAAGAAATTAATACCCATACTAGAATCCACCATCACGAGATTCACGACACACTACGACGGATATAAATTCTCCGAGAAAGCTATATTAATCCGAATGCCGAATGCTGGAGAGATTCGCACATCTAAGCAGAGCGCTGCTCTTCGCGAACACGACTGACACTTCAAGAACCGCCCAGGCGGGCATAGGAATAGGAAGACAGCCGAAAAAAAAGGATAGACGTGAACGTCATAAGTAAGGCCGATCTTCACGACTGACAAAGACGACACCACAGTCTTCCTCCCAGACATCTACACCCCGCTTCACTCTCCTCTTCCCCCACAAGCCTCGCTCCTTCACCATGGGCCAGTACTTTGTCTTCATCGCCAAGCGACTCGGTCACCAGATGCGTGTGGATGGATCAGATGCGTGTGGAAGCAGGACAGAAAAAAACTCAGCAGGCGTAGCTGGGGGTGGTTGGGAGTGGGGGGGGGGGGCGTGATTAGCTTTGCAATGATAACATTGAGCTTTGTAATTGTAATAATAGATCAAAAAGAAAACAAATAACCTGACAATAATATGAGAACACTTTGTAATTGTAACAATAGACCAAAAAGAAAACAAATAACCTTGCAATAATAATATTGAGCCTTGTAATTGTACAGACTGAAAAGAAAACAAATAACCTGGCCCTCTTTTGACGGAACGCGACTTCCGCACCCGGCACACGAGCATGGCGCAACAGCTATAGCGCGTGAGCGCGTGTTGCTATTTATAACGCATGAGCCGGATATTTTTCTGGATATTTGGGTAGCTTGGCGGATATTTTGCGGATATTTTTGCTGGATATTTGGGTCCGATTTTTTGGATATTTCTGCCAACTCCTATCTCGTGGTCGCGGAGTGCGTAAAGCACATACGGAGCCTTGGGGGCGGTGCGGTAAGGGCGACCGAGAGCCTTCGCCCACGGAGGTCATAAACTGTTGGCTGGTCGACTCGACGTAAGGGAACTCCGCGCTCGAGCACCTGTACACCTTGACCGGCATCGTGCCTTCCGAGCTTCCGAGTACTTGTGCATGTCGTAGCCGCGGAGAACGACCCCCCACTTCTTCTCCTCCTTCTTCAAACCCTTCAGCACAAACTTGCGAAAGTTGAGCTCGCGCATCTCATCCGCGCCGAGGCGCACGCCCGTAGTCAACGGCGATAGCGGATAGCGGTAGCGGATACGGATGATAATACGTAATACATACGGATACGGATACGGCGAGACTCGATACTCTACTAACCTTAAACTGTAAACTGTAGTCTTGTAGAAGGTCTTGTTGGCTAGAATCCCGAGCCGCATATACCGGACGAGCCATTCACCAACCGCGCACACCCCCATCGCGGGGTAGGGGCTCCGTTGCCGACGAGGCACAGTCCCTCAGCACTAGGATTAAACTAGGACAAAAAGAAAACTCCTTGTCTGACAGCTTTTAAAACTCTGGAGTAGACATCCAATTTCTGAGGGGAAAGAGGCGAGCGATCGAGGGAGCGATCGAAGCGCCGGCGGCCGCCGTGCGGGACCATCGGATCTCGCCGATGGCGCCGCTCTCCTCGCTCGCGACGGCATTCGCGGCGCTGGCGGCTATACCCCAAGGCGTTGACGGGGTGGAGAGGAGGGAGGCCCTTCCTTGGGCGGGAGCAGCGAATGCCTCGGCCGGTAGCCTCGTCGAGATCGTCCAGTGTGTCGATTCTCACACTTCATGTGAAGCCTGGTCCAGATCTGGTGAGTGTTCGAAGAACCCAGGCTTCATGGCCTCGAGCTGCCGCCGTTCGTGCGGGAAATGCGCGCTTTCGGGGGAGGATGCGCTTAAGGCGAGGGAGATCTGCCACCTCGCTGCACGCAACCTCCTTGGCCTCCATCATTCCCTCCTTACAGGCGGCCAACTGGCTGATGACAGCTCGATGAGCAAGCCGCCAGCAAGTCTTGTGCACGCGCGGGTGAGAGAACTCATGGTCGAGTCTCTAAATCTCTTGGAGAGGTGCGGATCTGATCACGCGGATCCAAATGCCGCATTCATAGAGTTGGCAGCCGCCATTCAGGCATCCGTCGATGCCACATGTGGCGCTGGCGCAGCCGGCACCGGTGCTGGGGAAGAGCCGGAATGCGCTCCGCCTCCATCTCAAGAAGACCTGGACGCCATAGCGGCGGCCGCCGCCGCACGACTATCAGGCATGAAGGTGGATACTCATTTTGCAATGCTACGCGGTTTGGATGGGCAATTGAATGTCAAGATGCCGCTGATTGGACTGGGAACTTGGTTGACGACTGGCATAGATTGCGAGAAGCTCGTGACCGATGGGCTGAAGGCGGGCCTGCGAGCCATCGACACGTCGGAGAATTACCTGAACGCGGATGCTATCGGTCGCGCTATCGCAGCGTCGAATGTGCCTCGAGGCGAGCTCTTTCTCGCGTCGAAGCTCTCTCATGCAAACTCATACTCAACGCAAGGAGCGCGCGAGTCGCTACAAGCTCAACTCGACGCCCTTGGAACCGACTATCTCGATCTCTTCATGCTGCATTCAGTGGGCCCCTCCACGGCTGCTCGGCGCGAAGCCTGGCGGGAAATGCGAGCAATGCAATCCGAGGGTCTTGTCCGATCGATTGGTGTCTCCAACTTTCATCTGCAGGATCTGAAGAGCTTGGTGGAAGAGGACTCCGATGATGGCGGCCAAGTTGTCGCTATGCTCCAAAACAAATTCAACCCGTACCACCAGGGATCTCTCCATACGTCTGGTGATGACTATCCTCTGTTTTGCCGTGACCACAACATTACACTCATCGCATACTGTCCACTGAATGCGTGGCCATCGGCACTTGCGCCGATCAATGATGTATTCGTCTCTCACGTTGCTGTGAAGGTCGATCGCACCCCGGCACAGGTGCATGGGCCTTCAATTGTAGCCCGCCGGTCCGTTGAGTGCCCACAATTTCCTCGCACTGTCCATTCCAGTTTTTCCTGTTCCGCCTGCAGGTTCTCCTGAGGTGGGCGTTGCAACGAGGCGCCGCAGTGTTGACAAGGTCGTCCAAGGAAGCTCATCTCCGAGAAGCGGTTGCTGTTTATGACTTTGAGCTATCATCGACGTACGATTCGATCGTTTCAGGTGAGCTTAGGCCACTTACGGTCCACCCTGTGGAGGCGGAGGCTTGCCACGCTGGCTGCACACGGGTAGGCACACTGTGCTCGCTGCATACTGTGTCAGGGCGAAGAGAGCCGCGTCGCTTAGAGAGCTGGATTTGGTCGCCACAGCTGTGCGGCTGCTAATATTGATGCCAACAATGTTGCATTGCTTCACCATGCAGGTCTCGGCTGGCTCGCCCTTTCAAAGACAAATCGGCCGCCGCCCTCCGTAGCTGATGTGCTTGGCATCCAACAAGCCGAGAAGAGCGCGCGCAGTCTGCGTTCGATGCGCAACGAGCTTTGATGTGCTCACTCACACACATCATGCTGCCAAGTAGGAGCATCATAGTGTGCAAGGATAGAATCCCCCATTGCGAGCCAATTCTCGCGACCAGACCCACAACTAAGTAAATGCCTCGTCAACGGATTGGACAACATCTTCCCCACGTAATGACCTCGGTATGGATTCACTCATATCATTGAACGTGGAGACAACTGCTATGAAATCATGTGCGTAAGGTGGACGCAAGGAAATTCGCCGTCTATTTCATGTCTACGAATTCGAAGTTGATGTCCAGTGTTTTTTTACCTCCACTCCCCGAGATTGGTATAAAAGTAATCCCGAACCTACAATTGCACGACGGTCCAAGTCCAGGGGCAATTGGCCTCTAGATTGGCCTCTAGTCTCTAGCGCATTTTCATTTTCCATTGCGCTTGTTATGGCGGCGTTTTGCACCCAACCCACCAAGCCCCAATCTCAAAACAACAAAACACATGCCTATTTTCAATTCGGGACACGGAGGGAAGTTGGATTGGGTTGGTGGATAAGGATTGGTCGGTTGGGGTTGGTGTGTTGGGCGGGTTGGGGTTGGTGGGTTGGGCTGGGTGCTGAGATTATGTTGAGATGGACTGACTCCTGGATCCGGGTAAGGCTCATGAGACTTCATCCTTGGCAACCCACCACGCGTGCCCGTAGGCGGCCTGTCGACTTTGGTAGCGGGTGAAGATACTTGGGAAGGCTGGGCAATGGTGCAGTGGTAACGGGGTCCGCGCGCGCGGCGGCGAGGGCGGATTTGGTGGTGCAGAGGGCGGTGTTGGGTCCATAGGCATAGGAACAGATTGAGTCAATCTCTAGTGGGTGATTTCTAGCGAGAGACCACACACAAGGCACTAGGGGCTCAAGGGTACGAGGGGTCACGGTACGGCTTCGATCGAAGAGCGCTACGACGGCTGCACGGCTGCTGGGGTGCGTACGAAGACACGCCACACCACTTTCCAACGTAAACAAGGACAACACGTAATAGACACGGGAGCGAAAGCCACGGTGGACGGTGGGTTAACAGAGAAAGCAAAGAAGGAACCAATTGGCCGGAAGAGAACTCGTCATCCTAGAGAAGAATTGCACACAGAAAAGGCGCGAAAGGGATTCCTCCATGCTTAGTGAAGATCCTATAAGATTCATCGGCGAATAGCGCAACGCGAGCACAGCGGCGTGCACTTTACCTACAGCTTTTCGTAGCTTAGTTAAAAAAAATTCTTAATAATCTCGTCGCGCGCGCGACCCTGCACCTCCTCCCTGCAGCCACGCCCGCTTCCCTTACCCCCCCCTCCACCTGCCTTGCGGCGCGTCCCCTCGTGCTCTACCTAGGGGCTGGGTGAAGTGGGTTTCCAGTGGCGGACGGTGTGCGCCGGTCCCCGACGGCTTATCGCTCCTCCCCGAGCTCGTCTGTCGAGAGATCAAGGGTTGCCGTAGCGGTAATAATAAAACAACTGAGCGTTAGTACCACTACTCCCACTAGCCCAGTACTACAGTACTATCACGACACCCCTCAGCGCACTTGCCCGCACGCCTTGGAGTGATGATACAGACACATACACATATGCATCCCTACAAATCTCCCCCCTCGCAAACCCCCGGCTCCCATTATAACTCCCCACAAGTTACAATGGGGGAAAACCCAGTGGGGCGGTCCGACCTACGTCGGGCGACCCACCGGGGAAAAGCACCGGGGGGGGGGGGAGGGACCTCTCGTCGAGAAGCAGAACGGCCCTTGCAGCTCGCGCCGCGAGCAGTCCTCGAAGAAATAAATGACTGCGCCCCCCGATATCTGCCACAGGGACGTCTTGAGCCACTCCCTTCTTCTCCCCCTCCTGTCGCCAGCCGCCCCCCTTCGCCCGTTTGCTAACGCAAACGGGGCCCGTTTCTTACCGCACTCCATCGGGGGGCGTGCAAATCCCCCCCTTCTCCCTCTCTCCATTCTCCTCCACCCCTCTCCCTGCGGCGCGTCGCCATGCGGTGCGCCACGGCCTGCTCTCAGAGGGCCTTTGGGAGCTCCCAGAGGGCCATTAAGGGCAGCTCAGGGGGCAGTGGAGGCTGGGGCTCAGCCCCTGGCCCCCCCTGCCTCTCCCACGCTTGCCACGCTGGCTATTGGAGCCTCCCAGTGGCCTCTGTCTGCCTGACAACCAGGGGAGGGGGGGGAGTCAGCTCGAGGGCAGGCCCATGCTGGGCGTGGGAGTGCGAGTCTCTGCCCGCGCCCACTAGGGGTCTGGGCCAGAGTGTTGATTGCCCAGCCCCTGCCAAAGGGCAGGGGCTGAGGTTGATTGTACGGGCCCACCCCGGGGGGTGTCCGCGATGGAGAGAGGGGGGCGCGAGGCCCCCATTGACCCCCACTTATAAAAGTAGGTTGAGGGTTGCCGTAGCGGTAATGTGGGAGCCCGCAAGTCCTTCGAGCTGTCCGTGTTTGCGTTCGAGCGTTTTGGTTTTGCGCTAACCCACATCGCTCGAGCGTAAGTAAGACCAGAACGCTCAATAGCCCCAGAATGCTCCCTCGAACGAGGGTCGCCCCCCCCCCCCCCCCCCCCGACCCCAGACCCAGAACGCTCGAGATCCCCTTCCGAGTTCTCTTTACATTAGAACCGTTGGGGGACTGTGAGATGCGAGCGCTCGCGGGGGCGCTCGCAAACTTCCCCCCGAGCGCTCCGTCGAGGGGGTGAAGGGGGGGCCTCTCGCACCGCTCCTCGCTCCTCTTCTCTCTCGCCTTCTCTCTCGTCCTCTCCCTCTACCTCTCTGTCTCTCTCGCCTTCTCACTCTTCCTCTCCCTCGTCCTCTTCCTCTTCATCTCCCTCTCCCGCTCCCTCTTCCCCTCCCCCTTCCTCTCCTGCACGTTCTGCACATCGTCGATCAGTCCACTGGGGAACGAACGTCAGCAAGCTAGAGCGAGCAAGCCGCCAGCCCGCAGCCTCATGTCCGCAGAGAGGAAAAAGGGCTTCGTTAGGCACGCCAACCCGCTGCGCTCGTTCAACTTCCAGGCCATCATTGGCAAAGGATCGTATGGCAAGGTGTACCGTGCTGCGGCGAAGGATGGCGGGCGACTGGTGGCCTTCAAGGTGTTGAGCCTCGATGATGACGAGGAGAGCATCACCCTCGAGATCCAGCGCGAACTGGACAGTCTGCGAGAATGCCAGCATCCAAACATTGTGCAGTACGAGGGGGCGTACATTGCCTCCAAGAGGCTTTGGGTTGCGATGGAATACTGTCTCTGTAGCCTGCATTGCATACTCTCTCGTACCAACCGTCCTCTCCAGGAAGGGCAGATCGCAGCCGTGATGGCACGCGCTCTGCGTGGCTTGGACTATTTACATTCACAACGGCACCTCATCCACAGAGACGTAAAAGCTGGCAACATTCTCCTCACCTCAGACGGTGAAGTGAAGCTCGCAGACTTTGGGGTCTCAGCTCAGCTTGGTGGTACATTGACGAAAAGGAACACTGTCATTGGGACACCGATGTACATGAGCCCTGAGATGATCGAGGAGGGGCAATACGATCACCGGACTGATCTATGGTCCCTAGGAATCACGGCGATTGAATTGGCGCAGATGCGCCCACCCTTGGCAGAAGTCAAGCCGGCAGTTCGGGTACTTTTCCTCATTCCGAGCCGTCCTGCGCCAGAGTTGGAAAAGCCGGATAGATGGAGCGTTAATTTCAATTCTTTCATAAGCGCGCTTTTGGTCAAAGATCCGGCATATAGACCCGATGCTGCAGCTGCGCTCCGACATCCATTTGCCAAGCAAGGCGACGAATCTGATACCCAGATGGAACTCGTCGACGCCTTCCTCAACGTGTCTCGCATGGGTGTTGAAGACAAGAATCATGCTATTGCTGGCCAGCCAACCCTACGCAGTTATCAACATAGCGGAAATGCACCGAGCATCTTGAACGTAGATGCCAATGAAGCAACCCTGCCATGTTCTTGCCGCTCATCAGATGACCTTCTTGGACAAGGAACACTAGGCCTAGCGTCAGGGCCCGTGGTCGAACATGACACGCTCGGTGGTAGGGCTCCGGGTCCGCTGAATCGTGCCCTCTTCTCCTTCATGCTGGACTATGAGGACTATTCGCCCGAGGACGCTAATTGCACAAGCGGGGACTTACAAACCCTAGATCGCGCTTTTTCCGCAACGCTTTTCGACGACAAGTGTGGGAATGGATACGCAACATTGCCCGCCAAAACGAAAGAGATCGCAGGAACATGATCTCAACGCACGATGCGGAAAATGCTGGCCTCGGGGATTCTAGTGTCACCTTCTTACTGGCCATGGCCCGCGAATGCCTCCGAGCTCTTGTTCCCATACTCAAGACACCTTCAGGATAGCCACAATATGGATTACCGCAGCGAACGAGGGCAGTCATCGCCTACGCTCCGTGCATAGATAGTATCTTTGACTTTGACTTACAAGTGCTACTATCGAGGTGCTATCTGTTGTTTCTCATGTGTTGTGAAAGATCGGCGATATGTTGAAGTGTGGTGTCTTTGCTAGCGCATCATGCACAAGATGACTAGGCATCGGCTCTCTCTATCGCTCTCCCCTTGCGCTTGTTGTGCGCGCTATCAACTGATACTAGTAGTAGTATGAAATAAAACCCTTTTGTTTGCGAAGATTACTGCTACTAAGACATTTCTTCACCAGAAACCCAGCACAAGAAACGGACACACATCAGCCGGTAGCCCGATGGCACAGGAGGAAGGCGAGAAACAGGCCGTCGAGAATCGGCACACACCGTCTGCCACTGGAAACCCACTACACCCAGCCCCTAGCCCTAGGTAGAGCACGAGGGGACGAGCCGCAAGGCAGGTGGAGGGGGAGTGAAGGGAAGCGGGCGAGGCTGCGGAGATACTGTGCAGGGTCGCGCGCGCGGCGAGATTATTAAGAAGTTTTTTTTTCTTCACCAGAAACCCGACTCCAACGCCCTCGCCCCGGGCTAACTCCCCCTTCCGCTCCCCTCCCCTTATTCCTTTCCGTTCGGTGTCGGGGTGTGCGGCCGTGCGTGCGGCCCATGTGCACTAACTACTTTAGACTTTAGGCCATGCTTGAGGGGAGGACCGGTGCGGGCAGAAGGTGCAACCCGAGGTTCCCTTTTTTTGTCACATCCCTCCCGTCCATTTAGGTAAACATTTTTATTAACCTCTATTTAGCCCCGAACTTGGGTCCAGTGGCACGTGTATTACTAAATTTTTGGCAAAAACAGCTCGAGGTTCCCGCGACCTCACTTCGCCCAAAACAAGTATGCCACAGCCGACATCACTAAATAAATAAAGACGTCGCCCGCCCTTACAGTTTGTGCATCACGTTTCAATATCTCTTTCGCATCCAAGGTCAGTTGCATGTTCTCCGTCTTGTAAAAGCGAATATTCTTTGTCTTCCACAGTACCAAGAGGAGAAGAATGAACAGCGCGAAGACCACCCCGACCGCGATCCCGACCCTCTTGAGGCCATTCCCCGACGCTATGAGGGCTGCGCCTGAAGAAATAACGAGAAACCAGAAGGTGATGCCACCCAAGAGACTCATCAAGCGGAAGACGTCGTAGGAGCCATCGGCCCATGGGCTGTCACGGACGTAGACCCACATCTTACAGTATGCAAAGGAAAATTCGTTTGAGATCGCGTCATTGCCGGGGCCGCTTCACTCGCGGGGCGCCCTGGAGCACTCCTCCCGTTTATTTTTGCGCCTCAATTTGGACGATCGACCGCCCGAGTTATTTTTGTGTACCGGTATCTTGCAACTATCAGTAAAACTGATAGGGTCATGGGGGCCCCGTGCCCCCCCTCCTCCAACGCAGACACCCCCTGGGTGGGCCTGCACACTCAACCTCAGCCCCTGCCTGCTGGCAGGGGCTGAGCTGACATCACTCTGGCACAGACCCTCGCCGAGCGCGCATCGCGCGCCGCACGCATTCGCCTGCACTGGCCCCTGATCGTACTGACCCCCCACTCCACCACTGAGCCACAGACCACCTGAGCCGCCAGGAGGGCACCCAGGACCAGCGAGGCCAGCGAGGGAGAGGCAGGAGAGGCCAGGGGCCCAGCCCCAGCCTCCACTGCCCCCTGAGCTGGCCCAGCTGGCCCTCTGGGGGGACCCGAGGGTCCCCTCAGAGGGGTGCCATGGCGCGCGCAGGCATCGCACGCCCGTAAGAGAACGAAGAGAACCGCGAGAAAAGAACGACAAAAAAAACGACGCGATCTGACCCAAGAAAAGGTAAGACTCACGCCTGTTTACGGTATGTTTACAGGCCGATACCCCGAGCGACACACGAATGCCGCGAAAACGCGGTGTTACTTGAAAAAGACGCGAGAAGAGGGGGCCGAGACCTCCCAGGGGCACGAAGTGTCACATGCAACAGGCGTTTACGTTTGTTTTGCCACAGGAACACCACACCAGCAGGTCTGCCCCAGCCCACCCCCTGCACTTGGCCCGTTGTAGTGCACGCGGGCCCCCCCCCCGATACCAAAGACAAAGGAATGAAGGGGGTAGTGTAAGGGAGTGAGTAAACTGGGGTATAGGCGATGTCGTGAGTGAGTACCGTGAGTACGTGGACTGTATAGCTAGCGTGAGTAGCCCGAATCTTCAGATGTTTTATTATTATTTTGTGTACCGGTATGTTGTAGATGTCGAATATGCCGGTCACATATGAGATTGATATGCAAAAAAACTTCTTGAATGAAAGTGTTCAGAAAGGCAATGATGCCATGTGCGCCGGAGAGTATACACTGGCAATGAGAATTGCAGGTAATTTGAGCTCATTGTCATTGTTGGCTGATATGTACACAATTGCGAAAACGGAAGACGATAAAACTCACGCACTCATACAAGATACAAGTGAAATTGGCGACAGAAATACTAAGACTTGCCACTGGAAAACTGCAACAACCGCCTACAGCCCCGAGCGTGGAGCGTGTTCTCGCGGCTGTAAACCCCAGGTTTAGTGAAGCGGGCGCTCGCGGCTTGGGTGGAGCGGGCGCTCGTGGCGCGTAGCCGCCCCTTGCCTGAGCGCCTCTCGAATCGACGATGAAGGCGCCTCAACTTGGACGTAGGGGTGAGGATTATTCTGAAAAGGTGGGGAGACCCTCCGAGCCGCTTTTGCCGGGGCAGGTGTCGTTCCGTCAATTGTGGGACATCAGTCGAATTGAGCGATCAAATGTCCACAGTTATTTAAAATTAAATAACACTGCGTGGGGAGCGCTCTTCGAGTTGAAAATGGTTGGAGTGAGCGTCCGGCGATGCAGCGCTCATGACGACCGGTGTCTGCATGAGCATTTCGACGGACGAGAAGAAGAGGAGGAAGAAGAGGGAGCTGTCGGTCAGGTGTGTACGGAAGGGCAGGAGGAAGGGCAGGAAGAAGGGGCAGCAGGAAGGGCAGGAAGAAAGGCAGGAGGAAGGGCAGCAGGAAGAAGGGCAGGAAAGGCTCCGGGGTTCCTTTCGCCCAAAGAGAGACGAAGGGGAGAGAGGCGTGCACCAGGGGTGGGGGGGTGATGAGTTGCAATCACCCTTCCATGTTGAGAGTATTTGACATATTGGAGGGGGGGGGGGGTCCTAACATACCCTATATTTTTTTCCGGCGGGCTGGGAGTGGTGACTGCCTATCGAGTGACGCCACGCCCTTGCCCCACGCTGTCGGGGGGGGGCATCCTCAAGGCAGTGACGCGCATCCGGTGGGAGGACACGCGTGGCTCGCGCTGCGCAGAGGGGCGACACTGCCCACCGGCTTGTCGAGCAGCAGCGCCCACGTGCGCTCCATGTAGTGGCGTGTTTTGGGTTAACGAGACTGGTTGAAAAAGAAAACATGCACATCTGGGTGGAAAAAAAATAATAACCTGGTCCTCTTTTGACGGAACGCGACTTGCTTTCCGCTCACGGTCAAAAATGTCGACCCCCCCAAATATTATATTAGTACTTAAAAAGCCCTGTTTGACCGCCCTACCTACAGGCTATCGGGTGGACTTACCCGGTGCGCTGCCAAAACGCCCGTGCCATGTGAGCGGCCCCGCCGTGGGCCTCTATGCGTATATGTTGTGGAGGAAGTAGTTCGGTAAGTATATATGTTACCACCCAGGAGCCAACGCCCCCCAGGAGCCAGGAGCTACCGGGGGCCCCCACCTCAGGCCACATCCACATCTGAGCGAGATGTCCTATGAGCTCGAAGCCCGATAGCTATCGGTGCCCGTCGTTTTCCCCCAATAGCTATTGGCGCCCATCGTTTCCCCCCAATAGCTATCGGGGGCCGCCTTTCGCCCCCGATGGCTATTGGGGGCCGACCTTAAAACGCGATAGCTCGCCCCGGGGGACGTAAAATCTCCCAATAGCTCTCGGGGGATTTTCTCGGTCCCCCGGTAGCTCTCGGTGGGGCTGTTGGTGATCGGGAGAAAATTTTCCCCGATAGCTCTCGGGGGCCCCCGGTAGCTCCTGGGGGGCGTTGGATCCTGGGGGGTAACATATATATGGGAGAGTAGCAGCATGGGACCTGGCGAATGGAAAAGTCGAGCCACCCATCGGATGCTCCATTTTTAGGCTCACCGCGGGTCGTGGATTTCTGCCTCGCCCGCCGCCCTGCCCGTTCTTCTTATTCCGATAGCTTCTGGGGTCGTTGCGGTAGGGACAGAAGCGAGGGGTAGGTTGCACTCCTTCGCTCTCCCCCCTTAGATTGGCGCCGGGTTAGGGTTTGGGGCTCGGCGGCCTCAAAGCGCCAGCAGCCGTGTGCGAGCGCAGCGGTCAGCCCTCCTCCGTCCGTCATTTTCTCACTAGAACAGTATGAGTGTTTCAACATAAGTGATGCGAGCAACATCTCCGTTCATTCCTTTTTGAACCCGGAACGCGTCGTTCCACCTCGTCGCCTTTTGATTCCTTGAGAATGATTGCTACTCTTGGTATCCGGGCGATGGGCGCCGACTGGTTCTCGCTCTGTCGGATTTAGCACACACCGAAGTTGCCGCACAACATGCGACACGACGCGACGACACGATGATAGGCGGCGGCGTCCAACGCCAACCAACGCCGCCGAGAAAGGCAAGGGGCAAAGAGGTGATGCTGCCAAGGCGAAGATGCGCTCACAGGTCATGCATTTTGGTCTCACTCACATCGAGTTGTACCTGTACTCTTAAGGTGAGACAGGGTAGGAGATACCTCTTGGTGAATCCTGGTGTCACGCGGCGCACCGTGTGGTTTTCAATGCAGTGAGGTCGGACAGCCATGTGAAGTTGGGTCCACGCTTAGCGTTTAGCACACCAATGCGCGAGATCGGCCGCAAGTCCAGTGCTTTGGCAGCCTTACGCTCAAGCTCGGGGGCCGTGAGGGACAGCTCTCGGAGCACGGACGCGGCCACAACGGATCCCGTCTAGAGGCCTTGGCTTTTGTTCCATGGTGTTATTGATGGTTGGTGCCTAGTCGTGTATGCAAGCTCAGCAAGCCTACAGCTGGGTTTGCAACGCTCTTTCCCCAACATGTTATGCGTGCAAGGCCCCTTTCCCGACAACGAAACGCAAAGAGACCATTGCAATAGCCGTGCTGCTGCCTGCCAGATCCTGCAAAAATGCAAGGGAATAAACATTCCCATATTTGCTGAAGTGACTGAAGTGCAATCAGGTTGGCCGGAGATCGAATTGGACAACAGCTGGCCATCTCTGCCGCAGGTAGGTGAACGTGTTGGCTCCTTCTATAGAGATGACGCAGACCAGCATCTTCTAGCCGGCGTCCCGGTACGCGCCAACATTGCACGCCATCATTCTAGACAGAGGGAATCTCTTCTTTAAAGGTTAGGACTAGTCTTGACTGCTGACATTGCCTCTGCTATGATGAGTCTTTTATGCTTGGGTTCAATGGCCGCTGGCCAATCTGTTTCCTTCATCTCGCATATACCCTCCAGCGAATCGATGCCACAGGCAGACAAAGCAGCAGCATATACGATTCCAACGTGGCCGAGATTACAGACAGCGCTCAACCAATTCGCCAAGGTAGTGAGGCCTTCTATGGGGGCATCCAACCTCCAGCGGCTGTTTGATTGCATGTGAGCAGAACTTGTACCTGCAGTAATGGGCTGGTACAGCGGATAATCGAGAGAGCTCAAGAGTAGCTGCTTTACAAAAGCGGCCCGCTGAACGCTTTTCTCGGATGGAGGGGGCACATCCGCTTTGGTCGACAATGATTCGTTGGGAAGGGAGACCAGCCAATTTGAGAGGGCAGATAAGGGCAAGCCACCACTTTGTTGTCCGTCACGGCTCTCAAATGAGCTGCGCATGAGCGACGTGGACTCACCTGCCGCCTTGCGGGCAGCCGAGAGGTGGGTAAGAAGATCCGAGAAGGGATCCGCACCGCTGTGTGAGAGGGAGGACGCATCAGCCTCACGTTCGCCGAGAGTGAGCAGCTGCGACGATGACGAGGGTCCACCGAGCGGCCGCCGCACAATCCTGCGGCGCATTAAGCCTCGGTCGGCATCAGCGAGCAGCGACTTGATCCTTTCTTCTGCCGAGCTGAGCCCGGTGCCTTCCCCGCTGAAGAGCTGCTCGCCTCCTCCTCCGTAGAAGATGAGCTGCTCCTCGAGCGCTGAACTCATCGGCGCCGCGATGGAGGACGGGGCCCCCCGTCTTGAGAGTGGAGTCTTGAGAGAACTAAATAAACAGAAACCAGGTTTTGTTGTAGATGTGTGAGATCTAAGCCCGAGAGTGGCAACGTTCAACGTTGTCCTTCCCGACGTGTCTCGCTGACGCTGAGTGTGCTACCTACATGTGAAACACAGGAACACCGTGTTTCTACAAAAGCCAAAAACAGCCGTGTTTCGCCGTGTTTCAAACCTCTTGAGGCGATCGCATCGTCGCACGCCTCCTTTGAGACGCTGAAGTCCAGTGGCTTCTGACCTTTCTCGCGCCACGCCAAGGAGGGTGGCGCCACAGAAGAAGACCCACTCAAGGAAGCCTCATTCACCTCCTTCACAGCCGCCTTGGCCCTCTTCTTTACATCCTTGGACACCTCGTTCTTGCGCACCACGTCGATGAGCAGCAAGAAGTTAGGGTCATCACCTTTGCACTTTCACTTTGCACTTGGCAGAATGGCTCCTGCCAAAAAGGTGATCGACGACCCTCGTCGCTCCTCCCTTACGAATCTCGCCGCAGCCCCCACACTTCCACACTGGGTGGTTAGGGTCTTCCTCTGATAGCACCATTACGCAGTCCCACACAGGGTCAATGCGCTTGGCAGAGGTTGAGCGCTTACGCCCCGGAGCCCGGAGCAGATGGGGGGCCGGGGGCCGGCTCAAACCTGTGTCGCGCGTGGGAAGCACGTCGAATACGGTACCTCCCTGTCCCTCCGCGGCCTGCTGCCCCTTTGGCGCTTATGTTGTTCGGTACAATGGAGTGCATTGTGTGCCCATAGGGGCCACCCGGCCTCGGGCCGCGCTGCCGGAGCAGCGCGGCCCTTGCCAGGGCGAGAGGGGCCTCTGCCATAAGGCATGCCCAACCAATCAATGGAGCAGGGTGGCTGCTTGAGCCTGACACTGATGGGGTGCTGCCAGCAGCCTGCTGCCCCCCATGGGGGAGGCCAGTATGGCTGCCATGGGTGGTGTGGCCGGGGCCACGGGCCGTGTGGCGCAACCGGAGTCGCACGCACCTGCTCGGCCTGGGTGGGCAGACGCGGCCGCTTCGACAGCGGCTGCTCCCATGTGCATCGGGGGGGCGCCCTCGGCGGGGGGCCCGAAGGAGAGGGGAGTCGCGGCGGCGCGCTCCATCCTGACCAAGTATAAACTTAGTTGAAAGTCGGCGTAAGAGAACTTGAGCCCAAGGAGAATACGAATCTGCATATGTCTTGCGTGACCACACCAGGCGTAAAAAACACTCTGTGACGTAGAAGACGTGTGCTCGTAACTGAATATTTATTCCAGAAAGGCTTGAATACAACAAGATGCCGCCCTACGCCACAAATTATCATCACCCTCACCATTTTACTTTGTCACAAATTCAATCATCTGCGCCCAGGCTTCAAGGCCCATTCGCCCACTCGACACCGATTGAGCCGAAAGCACTCAGACCCGGCTCGTTCTTCTCGTGCTCGCTTGGAGGGGGCAGATCTGTGTCCTCATCCAAGGATGGGTCATACATCGGGTAGCCCCAGTAGTCGTCACTGGGCTCTGCCTTGAGGAGGGTCACGACAAGTCGTACGGGCGGTTCGCTGCCAGTATCAGCCCCACCCTCCTCTGTTCTCTCGATGACCCAAGCACTCCCGTCCAAATCCACCGTGCCCCACAGCGGCCCATCCAACAAGGGTGTTTGGCCGGCCACCGACACCCTGAGCGACTTGCGACGAATTTCGCAGTCGATGTCTTGAGGCTTCGTCTGTGGTGGCAGCAAAATACGAACTTCCAAATCCTCGAAGGTTTCTACCCATGTGTAGCCACTAACGTGCTTCCCTTCGATGCGCTGCTTCTCAGGTATCCAGGCACGGCCTCTCGTTTGCGATGTCACAGTTGAATCCTGCACTCTTGTAGAGATGGGGCGTTCTGAGGAAGGATGTCCAGGTGACCCAGACATCAATTCGGTCTTGCTGGTGGCCACCCTTTCGCGGCTAGCGGACGCATTGGGGGCCGATGGCTCATTCTTCGTCTTCTTTGCGATCTTTTCCCAAATTTCAGGAGGGCACTCATCCTCACTGTCATTTCCCAAGTCATTTCGCAAGTCATTTCTCGAGTCCGCCGCAGGAGGTGGGGGCCGACCAGTAGCCTTATGACTTCTCTCCCTATTCTCGGTCAGCTCGCGATAACGATCTAAAAAATCGACCTGAAGCGCGCCATGTTGAGGAGGACCAGTGGTGATTGCAAGGGGATGATGAACAGATGCACAAGAGGAGCTTCGCACCTCCTCAGGATTGTGACTGCTCATCAAGTCACGGATGGACAGAAGCTCAAGCTCGAACGTCATCGCTGCGTTAGGTGGGATAAGAGGCGGCGCTCCCTTCTCCCCGTAAGCATATTCCGGGCTGCAGTCCACCCGGACCATCTCGCCCACACGCATCTGCGCGAGAGCGAGGTCCCATGCTGGGGCCTGCGGGTTCACGCAAGGCAAGGATCGCATGAGCTGGGCACAACCGGAGAGAGACCTGGCGCGCCGGAGCAGACGCACCGCATCCGAAGGGTCAGCACCCACGCGCACTTCGAGCGGCTCCGATTGAGCGCGCGAGTCATGGAGTAGCGTGCCGTCTGCGAGACTCGCGCGGAAGTGGACCGAAGCGTACACGCCAGGCGTGACTGGCGCGGCGGAGGAGAGCGGAGCTCGCAGCACAGTCATGAGGCAACCCCCGTCACTACTCAATTCGATCGGCCCGCTCGAGCTCATCATCGCCACGCCGCACAGCGCGACAGCCCGAGGGCTCCACCGCGCCGGCAGACGCATCGCCGCCGCCGTCGACGCGCCGAGCCTTGCGCGCAAGCCGGCCTCAGGTAGTTTTCCTTCCAAAAGAGAAATCAGCGCTCCTGCGGAAAAAGTCGACATTTGAAGTCGGGCAGCAGGTCCGGTGTTCTTAAAATCTGTTATCGCGATCGGAGGATACTTTGATGGAGCTCATGCTCGTTGTAGAGTCGTCACGATAGAGGGAGGAGGTCTGAAATAGTTTTGTAGTGTAGCATAGGTGGTGTCCATACGGGCGGTGAGTTATGAACTCCTTACTGCCGGAGCACCGAAACAGGTGCTTCGGCTCGGTTTCTTCAGTATTTCTTCTCATAGCTTCACCCACAGGCGATGCGCCGCCGGGGGGGGCCGCAGGGGGCATGCCGAGACGCAAGGCGATGGCCCAACCACCCATAGACCATAGACCATAGATAGGATGATCTAGGCAGGGTTCTTCACGAAAATAGGTGAAAATTGGAAGCACCTGTATCGGTGTTTCGCTTTATTACGAATTCAACGTGCAACGTGGTAAAGTGTGAAAAAGGGAAGGTGGAAGGTGGCCAACGAGCCGATTTCACCGTGCTCCCGACTCCCGACCTGTGTACCCCACCCCCCGCGCCGAGAGGGGGGAGAGGTTTTCGATTTTCGGCCGAGGCGTTTCTTCCCCTCCCGCCTCGGGGGAGGCGGGAGGGGAAGAAACGCCTCGGCCGAAAATCGAAAATCACTCCGCTTTGTTCTCGTGTTTTGAGTCCAATATTTCTCGCAAAAGCCCTCCCCCCCAAGACCCACCATACGTAAAACAGCTGCGGTGAAGCACGAAGCACCCGTTTCCTGTTTCGGTGCTTCGGCCCGGCAGTAAAGAGTGAAATTGGGGCCTCGTGTGTGTGTCTCGAATCCTTGCCGTCGCTACATTCATGCTGCAGTGCAGCTCCTCACGTTCACGTACTCGCTAGTGGCCTACTGCTATCTTGTGAGCAAGGCGAGGAGAGGAGTGGCGCGCGCTCCATGATCCATGACCATGACCCTATCGTTTCAATGATAGTTGAGCTGTGAGCTGATCATTTTTAATATGGGGGTTGGGAGTGGGGTTGCTCCGACTCGATGCGTCTGGCCATGGGCCATGGCCCGTAGCTAGGCTCATCGGCCACACTCTAGAGCCCAAGGGCACGCTACCGCCGCCTGCGTGCCAGACCGCGCGACTCGGGGAATGACTCCTCCGGCGCTTTCGTCGGCGCACTGCCCATAAGAAGGTCATCTAGTTCTTGCTGCTCTGACTTCTGCGGCTTCTTCTTCTTCTTGGGCTTGTCGCCGGACGGCCTCCCAGCGCGGGCCGGGTTGAAGCCAGGCATCATGCTGGGCAAGTTCTCCTCCGCCTCGAGCTCGAGCCCGTCTTCCGTTTGCAACGCGGCCGAAAGCGCAGCACGCACATTGGGCTGAATTTCGTCCACTTCATAGTCGGCAGTCGTGCGCTCCGGCAAGTCAAGGTCGAGTATGAGCAGATTGTCACCCCTGAATCGAAGCCCGCCGCCAGCATTGGGATCGGCCATGAGTTGCTTGGCGAAATTACATGTGGGCCGTTTGAACGAGGGATGCGAGACCGGCCGTTGCAGGTGACTCTCGCGCTCTAGCATCTCCGAGAGGGGCGCAAGATTCCACTCTTCCGTCTCCTCGTCCCATTGAGCTCGGGCCTCCAATTTTTTGACGTCAGCGGGCGGGATGAAGCTCTCGATGACCATGTTTTGCAGCTGCAATTGACGTGTTAGCTCTCTCACGGTCTGCAAGAGGTCCTCCTTCTCTTGCTGTTGTTCGACCTGCAAGTCGTCGATTTCTGCCTGAGCGGCGCGGAACTTGCTCCAGAGCTGCTTGAGCTTCGCTCCCTTGGTGGCCGCCTCCTCAGCTAGCGAGGAGTGCTTCTCTTCCGCGACAAGCCTCTCCTCTTCCTTCTTTGCGCGCTCCTGTTCTAGACGCACTTGCTTCTGGCGCTCCTCCTCAATCTCGCGCTCGCGTAGAGCGAGCTCACGCTCTTGCTGCGCCACGCGATCCTTGACGTGAACGCCGCCAATCATAATCTTGCTCTCGAGTTGCTCGAGCTCGGACGCGATCCTGGCGCGCTCCTCAGCCTCAGCCTTGCGCCGCGCTTCGTGCTCCTCGATGGACCGTCTATGTGCCTCGACGTCCTCTTGCGTTGCCTGGCTCTGGTTGAGAAGCTCCTGCTTCTCGCGCTCCGCCTGGTCTATGAGTTGCTGGCGCATCGCCTCAACCTCTTCCTCTCGCATGCCAACGAGCTTCTCCACCTCTACCTCCTTGACAACGTTGACATCACGGTACACCTCCACCACTCTTTCCACTTCGACCGGCTTTTCGATGACCCGCTCCACCTCCACCATCTTCTCAACCTCCACCTCCTTGACAACCTCCACGATCTTTTCCTTCTCTACCGTCCTCTCGCTCCCTGTTCCACTGCTCCGGCTGCCACCGGCCCGCCGGCTGCCGCCACCGCCGCCCGACTTGCCTTGTAGCTTCTCCTTGAGCCGAGCAATCTCCTCTTGGAACTCACGCAGCATTGCATCTTTGGGGTCCTCATTGATCTTCGGTTTGTTCTTGATGTTCTTCGCGCGGTTGGCATACCGCAGCGTCGACAGCGACTCGTCGTAATTCCAATCGGCTGGGCCCATGTTCGCCACCATCACGGTCTTTGTGTTGCCACCCAGCGAGTCCTGCAGCAACCGGGTCAGCTTGGAGTCGCGGTACGGGACGTGCTTGGACTTGCCATCTACCAGCGCCGAGATGCAGTTGCCCAGCGCAGACAGCGAGAGGTTGATCTTTGTCGCCTCCTTCAGGCGATCTCCAGTCGCCTCAGTCTTAGCCTGGCGCTCCGACCCCGCCAGGTCGACGAGGTTGAGCTTGCCCATCCTGATCGACGAGGTTCCATCCGGCCTGGTCTCGCAGCTCTCCACTGTGATGGTGTAGATAGAGTGAGACCGCGACGAGTCGGCGTTCATCTTGGTGGCACCGACATGGCGGTTGTTCGCGCCAAAGTTACGCAGCTTGTCGCACTCCTTCACGGACTTGACCACGTACGACGTGAGGTCCTTCACATAGACGCCAGTGTTGGGGTCTTCTTTTAGGTCGAGCTTGTTCACAACTTGCTTCGAAAGGAGGTCCCGGACCTCCTCATTGTAGATCTCGAGGTACGAGGCGCGCACCAGGAACTCAGTGTTCTGCCCGCCACGAGAGTTGATCAACTCGAAGATTTGATGGAAGGCGCGGGGGATGATGCCGCGCAATTCGGGGGGCTCGTTGACGCCCTCCATCGAGAAGGTCTTGCCGGTGCCGGTCTGACCATACGCAAAGATGGTACCATTGTACCCTTCGAACACGTTGTCGACAATGGGAGCGGCAGTCTGCTTGTATAGGTCCTCCTGTTGCGTGGCAGCGGTAGAGGCGGGGGGCGTGAGAGGACGAGCTCTGTTGTGCACCGCGGCCATGCACGTCCTCAACACAAGTAATGAGCAGGCAGGACGCCTGGCGTGTGCTCAGGCATCATCGTCTGCTCTGCGGCTCGAAATGCGTGCCTGCAGGGTGTCTGGTGGGAAGACTGCGTCGAAAGTGAAGGTCTTAGGCGGCTCGTTCGATCCTTTGGTGCCCGCCGAGAGCACTACCGTCCCGGTCCTCTTGTCCATCTCGACGATGACGCCGCGGTTGTCATTCCGCTCGGTCGAGTTGAGCGGCCGACAGCGCACGACGACGCGCACGCACTCGTTGGCGGGCGCCATGGCGGCAGCTGTGCTCGAGACGCTCGCCCTCTCACCCGCGCAGGCGCAGCGCAGGTTGGGGAGGCAGCACGTAAGCGAGCGAGCGAGCGAGGGAGGGAGGGAGGGAGGGAGGGAGGGAGGGAGGGGCGCCCCCGCTGGCCTGCGAGTGGCGCTCGCGAGCGACCAACTGTCGCCCTCACCATACAATTATAAAGATTCTATCTCTCTCTCTTGCTCGTCTCCCACAAAGGGACCCTCTGATCAATGAAAGAGGAAAGAGGAAAGGTGTCTGAGTTGAGTTCTATTGTAGACGTGTCAGTTCTACTGCCGGTGTGGCAACGTCGTCGTTTACCCCGTCGCTAGAGTGCGCTAGCCGATCGATGTTACCTCTCGTCTACACAACGTTGCTATCTATCACTGGGCCCCCTTGGTATGGGGCCAAACATGGTACCCCCGCCGAGAGGGATTCGCCCCTCTTCCTCGCGCGACTGAGCGCACGCCCTCTGAGTCTCTTCACCCAACACAAGGTTGGACCAAACATTGAGACCGAACAACTTTTCAAGTCAAATGGGTTGTTCGAATCCCCGAACCCGCTCAAGGGAGCGGATGCTGGGTGCCACGCCTCGCAGTGGGCCCAGCGAGCACTGTCACCGCCGACGCGCACCTAGATGGGAGAAACGTATTCACCGTTTTTCTACGAAGGTGAAAAACAGGCCGTTTTTGCCGTTTTTGCAAGCCCTTCAGTTTTTGTCTCCGTTTCTGAATGGCAACGCGAGCACTCATGCACCATGCGCTGAGCGTGAGCATATGTGGGCGCTTACGCGTGCGTGGAAAGAAAGAGAGGAGGAGGAGGGAGGGGAGAGGGGGAAGGGGGAGGGAGGGGGGCCAGAGAGAAGGGTGATGAAGGGGAGAATGAGAGAGAGGGAGGGAGGGAAGAAGAGGGAGAGGGCAGAGCGAGGGGGGGAGAGAGGGAGAGAGAGAAGGGAGCAAGAGGGAGCGAGATAGAGGGAGGGGGGAGGGGGAGGGTGTGTGTGTGTGCGTGTGCGTGTGTGTGTGTGTGTGTGTGTGTGTGTGTGTGTGTGTGTGTGTGTGTGTGTGTGTGTGTGTGTGTGTGTGTGTGTGTGTGTGTGTGTGTGTGTGTGTGTGTGTGTGTGTGTGTGTGTGTGTGTGTGTGTGTGTGTGTGTGTGTGTGTGTGTGTGTGTGTGTGTGTGTGTGTGTGTGTGTGTGTGTGTGTGTGTGTGGAGAGAGAGAGGGAGGGAGGGAGAGACAGAGGGAGAGAGAGAGAGAGAGAGAGAGAGAGAGAGAGAGAGAGAGAGAGAGAGGGAGGGAGGGAGGGAGAGAGAGAAAGAGAGAGAGAGAGAGAGAGCGAGGGAGGGAGGGAGGAAGGGAGGGAGGGAGGGAGGGAGGGAGGAAGGGAGGGAGGGAGGGAGGGAGGGAGGGAGGGAGGGAGGGAGGGAGGGAAGGGGGGAAGGAGAGCGAGCGAAAGCAAGCGAGCGAGGAACAAGCGAGCGAGCGAGAAAGAGAGTGAGGGAGCGAGAGCGACGGGGGAGGGTGGGAGAGAGGGAGAGAGAGGAGAGCGAGGGAGAGGGAGAGGGGGAGCAAGGGACAGAGAGAGAGAGAGAAGGGAGCAAGAGGGAGCAAGAGCAAGGGAGAGGGAGAGCGCAGGAGCGAGGGGGAGAGGGAGCTAGGGGGAGAGAGAGAGAGGGAGGGAGGGGTGTGGAGAGAGAGCGAGCGAGAGAAAGAGAGCGCACGCGCGCGAGGGAGAGACAGATTGCGACTAATAAAAAAACCCTGTTTGACCGCCCTATTCGTTATGCGCTATAGACTATCTATAGATGTCGTTGCCCTACCTATCGAGGTATTTTGTGCGCCGTGCTCTTATACTTGTGTCGTTTTGGTTCCCTCCTCGTGTCGGGATTGTCTTGGGTGCGCACTTAGTTCTTAGTTGTGCCTTGTGCCTATCGTCTCGTCTCCCGGTTGATTTCCGGGGTGGCTACAACCAAGTGTATCACTCGCAGACGCAGGTGAAGGTGCGGGTGAAGGGTGAAGATATCCCCGCAGGCCTTGCAAAGACCCTGGCACCCTGGCAGAGCCCGGGGGCGGGCGTACGGGGCATCATGGCGCCCCAGCAACCAACTACAGCTACATTTAAAATTGCATGTACGTACATACAACATACAACTCCTCGAAAAAGACGCGAAACTTGCGAAACTTATTGCGAAACTTGGGCGGATTAGTGCGAAGCTTTGCAAAACTTTTGCGCGAAACTTGGGGGGGTTTCGCTCTTCTCTTCGTCGTTCGGTATTTATCGTTATAATTCTCTCGTTCTCGTTCTCGGTCAAAAGCTTCGCTTGGATGCATGGGATCGTGGGTTGTGGAGCGCCCTCTCTCTTTCTCTCGAAAGAGAAGGGAAGTTTCCCCACCTTTCTTCCTCCCAGGCGCCTCGCAAATAGGTTTAATTTGCTATCTCTACAGCGGTTCTTTATCTGCTTCTGGGGGCAATCAGGTATAATTTACGACTTCTTCGTATCTCCCCCTTAGGCACATCGCACTCCTTTCGTCTTATTTGGTAGGTCTCTTGGAATCTTGTGCGGCAGGATTGCCCCTCGTTTCCGTTATGGCGCGATTCCCCTTCCAGACGGGATCGCCGACAGATCGCCTTCTGATCGTCGTCCGTCGTCGTCTGGCCGGAGTGTTTGGGTTTGATTTTTGTCGAGTTACGTGAGAAAGTCGTGGGGCGAGAGTCGGGGTGTTTTCCTGGGTGTCGTTGTCCGTCGTCCTGTCGTCAGTCGTCATCCGTCGTCGCTCTCGCTCTCGTCGCTCTCGCTCTCGTAACACTCAGACCCTACAAACTCGCCTCGCCTCGCCAGCCCCTGCCATCACAGCCCTCCTCACACTCACCCTCGCCTCTCGCTGCTCGTTCCATGTCGCTCTCGCCGCCGTCCTCGCCCTGGCCCAAGCCCGCCTGCCCGCCTCCCTCTGCTGACGGGCTTCAGCCCGTCAGCCCCTCTGAAGTCGTCTCCTCCGCCGCGCCTGCCGCCGGCATGCCTCCTTCCTCATTGCCCTCAGGCCCTAAGGGCCATCCCAATTCGTCAGACGTACCGTCACTCCGACTTGATCTCGCATGTTACAGTTCATCATACACTAGAATGTTCTCCATGGAGTGTCCTGCTTGCTTCCCCTCAACTCTTCCAATGCCATATTGTGTGGTGATCATGAAAATCTTTACTATCACTCCATTACTCTCCATTCTAAAAAAGGTGCTAAAAATCTAAAAATTGAAGCGATGATAGTGTCTACAATCTACAATACTCTTCGGAGCTCGCCCCCTTTCTCCTCTCTTCTTCCGTCTATTTTCTCTCTCCGTCTCACTCTTCCCTACCCTAGCACCCTCCAGCTCGCGGCACGATGGGCGAGTCTGCCGCCACCCAGTTCGCGCCGCGCTTCCAGCAGCTGCGCGGCGCGCTTGAGGCCGAGCTGCGGTGCAAGTCGAACGAGGATCTCGCCGCTACCTGTGCTACCCTCACACCCCGCGCCGCCTCGCTCGCCGCCCTCGCGCAGAGCCTGCTCTCAGGCGCACCGTACCGCCTCCTCCGCGACGCCCTCAGCCTCACTGCAATTGCACTGCACTCACGCGGGGCGACAGCCGGCTCCGGGTCGGCAGAGCTGCTTCGGGCTGCACCGCGCCTTTGGAGGGACGGGCTAAGCTGCCCCAACAGGGAGGTGCGCGTGCTCGTTCTCTCTCTGCTGACTGAGCTCAGCCCGCTCTGGGTCTCTGGTTCAAGCGGGCTCAGCGAGGACGAGCTCCAGACGCTAGCCGAAGGTGAGAGCCGCCACGTGGGTGCCGAGGAGCGTCACGACGGAACGCATCGCACGTGGATCACTCCTCTTGCATGAGCCTCAGTCGAACTCTGGCCGTGACCGTCTTGCCCTTGCCCAATTTCCCGCACAGTGTTGGTTCCCCGGCTCATCGATATCATGTCCGAGCGCTCCTTTGTCCCCAGCCCAGCATCGTGTGCACAGATGTTGAAGGCCTTCTGCAAAGGGCGTGGAGTTGCCGTCTGCAAACATCACAGACTCCCGCGCCTCCTCTTATCTCTGCCGGCACGATGTCGCCTCGGTGACGCAGGCGCAACGATCACAGAGCTGTTGCTCCGACTAGGTGTTGTGGGCAGCCCGTCGGCACTTGGGTCGGTGTTGGGCGCTGGACTCGGGCTGGACGCGACCACTCTATCATTAGGATTCTGCGAGCTTGAGAGCGATGCGGGTGATACCTTGGATGACGAGTCAGCCATGAGCTCGGGTTCGCGCTTTTCAGACTCAGCGATGGTTTGGATTACGGACAAGGGAACCTTTGTTCTACGAATGCACGCCATCATCCTACGTATGCGTGCACCGCGGTGGGCAGAACTCTTGCATGACCATCATCATCGATCAAAATCGAGAGTCGGCACGGGGCACATCAACCAGGGTCTAAACGGTGGCGAGGATAAGCGTGACAGCGAGAGCGGGAGGCTGGGCGTGTGTGCAGGTGATAATAGGGTCCCAGCTAAACCGACGGGTGGCATGTATGTGTGGTACGTGAACCCGGAGGAATCATCTCGCGTATCCATCGAGGCGTGTCGATGTCTCTACCGCCTTGCCGTCTGTGGCTGTGCCTCCATTCCGGCAACCCTGAGTCCTCGTGCACTCGTCGACACAGCCCGTGCACTAGACTGCCGCAGTTTGTTGACCGAACCCCCTTACGACGCATTCGACCGCCTGAGTCTCAGTCTAAGTCTCTCTCAGGCGGCGGATGCAGATGTGCACTGGTCGACGGACCCGGGCTCTGCTCCCCTGAGCGACATTACGTTCGTCTTGCCCGATGGTCGTGTGCATGGACACCGCGCTCTGCTTGCTGCGCGCTCCGATTATTTTCGACGCATGTTCCTCTGGGAAGAAAGCCATGGGAGCGACTCCCAGTTTGAGTACCAGACTGTGGGCGATATTACTGACAGTTCGAGCACTTGCCTGGATGGTTTGATTGGCTCAACTCCTCCGCTTTGTAAGGAGCTGACTCCCCCTCCCAAGAGTCGAACAGTGCGCATCGGAAGCGGCTCCTGCGCTAGCTTTCGCGTCTTGCTTCGGTACATCTACTCGGGTAGCGTGGTTCCAACCACCGATGTATCAACGACAGTGCTCCGCTCGGATGGGTCTTCAAATCTAGCTAAATCTTCATCTTATGCCACATCGCTCCCTGAGTTGACTGCTAGACAGTGCGTCGAACTGAGTTCGTTTGGTCGGCGATACATGCTCGATGAACTCGTTCGAGAAGCCGGGCAGATGTTGCGAGAAACGATGACGGCGAGCGAAGTTGTTCCTGCACTCTTGCTGTGCCAGATGGAAGGCGCCGATGACGATGCACAAATTGTATTCGAATGGGCTGTGGAACATTACGATGCTGTAATCTTTGAGCTGCAACGTGGGGTCAGCGCAAATCGGCTCGGGGGCCACATGCCGCAGACGTCGGCGCTTTGTGAGAGCGATTTGCAGGCGCTCATCGACCAGCTGCGTGCGGGTATGCTCCGCAGTCGGTATGGTTTGTGAGGAAGAGAGGCGCGAGCCATGGATTCCACCCTCAGCATGACAGACCGTCGGTGTAGCTCTTGATGTATCACGATGCGCAGCGTTCTGCCCCCCACTAGCAAGGCGGCAGATGCCCCCCCCCCCTCCCTCTGAAGATGAAAAATACCGCCGACCTCTTTTTCAGTGGTACCGCTACTAATGTGGTATTTCGATTTGACTCATCCTAATCCACCTCTCCCGGAGGGGGGGGGGGGTATCTTTTCTCTTTTCCCCCACGCGAGGCAACCACTGGACCGAGCTCGCGCTCGATCGATAAGCACCGCTAGCGGGGCGCGCCGCCACACACCTCGCCAAAGCCAAAGACCGCCGGGCCCCCTAAAGGCCCCCGTATGCCTGGCGACCAGGGATGGGGGGGAGTCAGCTCGAGGGCAAGCCCAGCGCGGACGTGGGAGTGCAGCTCGCGGCCCGAGCTTACTAGAGTTCTGGGCCAGATTGATGAGTGCCCATCCCCTGCAAGAAGGCAAGGGCTGAGGTTGGTTGTACGGGTACGGGCCGCCACCCCGGGGGGTGTCCGCGATGGAGTGAGGGGGGCGCAAGGGGGCGCGAGGCCCCCGTTGCTCCCCACTTATAAAAGTAGGTTAGGACGAATTGCATAACATAGAGGAACCAGCTAATTAAATTAAACCTTTTAATAGTCTCACCGCACACGCGGCCGTGGACCCTCTACTTTCTACTCACGTAGGAAAACTTTCTACACCCCCACTCCCCCGGCCCTTCTCCCCCCGCCATAAGGCGACTCCCCCCGTGCACTACTAGGGGATAGGGGTGAAGGGCTTAGATATGGTCCGGTGGCCCGCGCCTCCCCCCGGTGATCATTCCCCCCCTTCCTCCTGTGTCTCCGAGTGGGCGGCGGTCTCAGCCCCGACTTATCCTGTAAACAGGTGCGGGACTTACCTATTTTCCGGTGAGCGGAGCTCTCGCTCCGCCCACCCCCTTCTCCGCGCTCTCTCTCCCCTCTCCTGCAGGCACGCGCGATGGCGCGCCTGCGGCAGGCCTGCAGCTGCTCCTGGCGACCCCTGGAGGCTCCTGGAGGCCAGCTCAGGGGGCAGAGGAGGCTGGGGCTGGGCCCTGGCCTCCCCTGCCTCTCCCTCGCTGGCGCTCCTGAGCCTCTGGGGCCCCCAATCTGCACCTGTCTGCCTGTCGACCAGGGGGGAGGGGGGGTTGGAGCGATGGGCTGGTCACGAGGGGCCAGGATGGGCGAATGGGGCGAGCCTGTGGGGAAGGGAGTGGGTCAGTAGGGCAGTGGCCTCCTGGCAAGCCATCAAGCGTGCCAGGAGGATGGGTGGTTCCTCCCCCATGGCAGGGGAGGAGTGGAGAGAGGGGGGGGCTCGTGCCCCTCCATGGGTCAACCAAGTATAAACTTAGTTGAGGAACCAGCTAATTTCATACTTGGTTCTCCCATGGGTGGATGGGGTGGCACGAGCCCCCCCCCCTCCCTCCACTCCTCTCCTGCTGTGGGAGAGGAACCACCTATTCTCTAGGCCTAGGCCAGGATATCCCGGATATCTATTTGGATATTTGGGCAGCTTTGCCGGAAATGGATATCTTTTGGATATGGCTGGGATATTTGGGCGTGTGTTGACGCGGTGGCGCCAAAAAAAAAACCTATTGTCCGTCTTCGGAGAGCAAGCTGCGAGCAGCGAGGTGGAGGGGGGTGACGAGGGCGCTCTGCCGCCGAAATGCCACAAGGTGGGCTTGCACTGCTTGCCCCTGCCCGCGTCGCCCTACCATTGCACAATCACCCTCATGCCGCTCGTGGCTCGCGGCTCGCCGTTTGGGGCAGCTGCATAGCTGCATCATCCGTCATCATGCGCTCGCGTGTGCGACGCGGCGTGTGAGTCACACAGCCCAGCTTGCTGCGCGCATTCAACCCTGCATTCGGGCATGGCAAAGTCGACGCATTGTGGGTGCAACGGCTTGCAAGCTTGCCATGCTTTGCTCATATTCAAGGAATCGCCGATCTATTGAGGAGAGAGCTCCCCGACTATTTGATTGCATGCCAAGGAACACAAGTTGAAGTTGACCATCGGGACATGAAGGCATTCAGCAGGGAGGTGCTACAATGGTGGGCTTCAAATAACTCGAAATTTCCGACATGGTCTCTCGCGGCGAGGATCGCCTTTTGTCTCAGCCCAAATTCTGCATGTTGTGAACGGGTGTTTTCATTGTTACAGTGTATGTGTTACCCCCCAGGAGCCAACGCCCCCCAGGAGCTATCGGGGGCCCCCGATAGCTATCGGGGGGAAATTTTCTCCCGATCGCCAACAGCCCCCCCGAGAGCTACCGGGGGACCGAGAAAATCCCCCGAGAGCTATCGGGGGATAGCTCCTGGGGGCCTTGGACACGAAAGTGCCCGCACCTCCCTCGAGCTTCATTCGCTCGCGGTTGCCCTTTAGGAATGTTAGTCCCTCCTTTTCGACCGCCTTGATTAGCGCTTAGCGCGCCTAGATTGAGTTGCTTAGCTTGAGCGAGACCATCAGCTTCGACGACCAGGTGTGCTGCCACGTCCTGGAGAGCGTTGTAGAGTGACTTTCGCGAGGTGGCGCCTCGCTTGTTGATCTTCTCCTCAATCGATACGATTTTGATTCGTACGGTGATGTCGGTCTGATTCACGCGAAGGGTGGTGAGTTCGCCATACCTTTCTTGAAATTGTTGTGCGCAATCTTCATTGACGGCTACGTGCCAGGGGCCTGCGATGGACCGTGCCCAGAAGTCTGGCTTTGGATCAACTCCCTCTAGCTCGAGGAGCAGTTCAACTATCGCGGCGTAGGCGTAGACCGTCGTGTCCAGAAAGGTGTAGTCCCCCTCTTGGTGGAAGGAGAGGTCGAAATTTGCGTCTGTGTCTACGCCTTCTTGTTCTTCATCTGACGCTGGCTCCTGCGTCAGGGGAGTGCGGGTCGGCCGTGAGTATGAGTTTGGTGCTTGGTGGTGAGCTGGTTGTTGGTGGTCGGTTCCCAGTCCCCCTCTCAGAGGGGCCCTGGTCGTGTTGAGTTGGGGCTCCTGTTGTGACATTCTTCTGTTGTAGTACGTATGCAGGGTGTCGTGATGTTTGTGCCCATAAGGGCCACCCGGTCTCGGGTCGCGCCGCCGGTGCGGCGCGACCGTCACCAGGGTGGGAGGAGCCTCTGCCATGAGGCATGCCCAGTGGTTGCTTCGTGCGTCTCGTCTGTTGTGTCTGTCTTGCTGTCTGCAGTCTGCTGTCCCCCATGGGGGGGACCAGCATGGCTGCTGAGGGTGGTGTGGCCGGGGCCACGGGCCGTGTGGCGCGACGCGAGTCGCACGCACCTGCTCGGCCTTCGCGGGTGGACGCGGTCGCTTCGCCAGCGACTGCTCCATGGGTACTGGGGGGGCGCCCTCGGCGGGGGGCCCGAAAGAGAGGGGAGTCGCGCCGGCGCGCTCCATGGCGACCAAGTATAAACTTAGTTGAATACAGTTTTTATAGAATAGAGGAACCAAAACCGTGAGTGAGGCTAGACAATCCAAAGGGATTTTGGTGTGTGGATATTTCTGCCGCAAGCATTTGAAGTGCAAAACAAGCATGGGCATAGAGGGAAGAGGGTAGCGGAAGCACATATCCAAGACTCGATTGATAGAGGTAGGAGGTATACTATGACGCCGTGCCACTGCCGCCTCCACCTGCCGTTTCACTCGGTGAGTGATTTATTTGTCGCTCATCTTGAGGCCTCGACGAATGTGGGTAGACCCCGCCCCCAACCTCGCCTTCGGATCTCATGTGTGAAATGCTCTTGCCGGATGTTGCAGACTCTTCTCTCGTAGAAAGGCCAACTGCAGCATTGTCGCTGTCATGTCCAACATTGCAGTCGACTTCAGCTTCAGGTTGAGGCGGTCGCGCGATCTCCGTGGATAGTCCTCCGATGCTCATGGTGTCAAAAGGCATATCTGCTAGATCTGAGCTAGCCGATTCCTTCACCGGCTTTGGCGAGCTACTTTCTTGTGGTACATGGGATGCCTGCTCATCCGATGCGGCGCCTGCACCTTGCCTATCCTCTCTCGCATATGTCGCATCTGTCTCTTCTCCCTCAGCCTGAAGAGTATTTCCTGGGACGATCCCACCTGAAAGCTGTGACACAAGCTTGGATGATTCCGGCTCATCCGCGGAATACCCAACAGGATCAGCCATAGATTCCTCCATATGTGATGCGTTGTGTGTATGAGCCTCCGCATCTCCCAAGACATTGCTGGCCTCGTCCGATGTGCCAACTGCAAGTCCACTGGGAGCCTCATGCTCATGCGCAGGGTTTGTCACATCGCCAACGCCTGGGTCATCAGAAGAACCGGTCATAGTTGCCCCATGAGATTGTGTGCTGTTGAACGCATCAACATGCATTGGTGGGGGAGGATGAGCTGGCCAAGCTCCTGGTGCATGTACTTGATGTATATTCATGTCCGACAAGAACGCGGGTATAGGCGACGAGTTGACAGGAAGGTGAGAGACTTCGAATCGTGCTGCACCGTCTGCAAACCCGCCATTCAACTCCGATGTGGCAGGAGATAATCTGCCTTGTACGTCAATACCTTTGTCAGTAGAGGGCTTGCAGCAACTTTGGGTCCCCAAGATGGTCTCATGCATCCATTGTATCTGGTCCTGCAGCTTTCCTATCCTCTGCTCTATATGGAGAAGCCGCTCCTCATACCTGCAACCAGGGATTGGTGTGGACAGCTTAGCAGGGAAGGCTCAAGATGTTTCCTTGCATCCTCTTGATCGGAAATGTTTGCAAGCGGCGATATCTCGCATTCGGCACACTGATGCGTACGGCAGACTTACTCTCTGCGTGTGACATACTCCTCGGACGGATTGCGCAAGGATCGTCGGCAGGGTCTCTCTATCGCAGGGCCCAGTGATCTCGATGGGTGGTCGCTGTCCCAGTCTGCCACTCGCTCCTGCAGAATTCTCGCGACGTTGGCCACACGTGGTCGGATGAGTTCCTTCGAATCAAGCTTGCCGTACTTTTCCTGCAGCCGGCGCTTCTCCGCCTCGTCCAGTGGGGCGACGCTCATCTTCCGCCGAGGAGGCGGGCTGAGCTCCATGACGACCATTGCCCCAGAACAGTTCGCTCGGATGTAACTGAACCACTCGTTCACAGGAATACAAGGAGAAGGAGCTTCTCGTACTACTACTACAACTCTAGGCAAGCAAAAGTACTACTCTACTCTATAGTAGTAGTAGTGTAGTAGTAGTCTAGCTCTAGCTCTAGCTGCTAGCTAGAGTACACAGTCCAACAAAAGGGCTGCCCAGACTCCGCCCTCCGAACCAGGCCCAAGGTAGTGCACTTGGGCCGAAGCTTTGGGACCGAAATCAAAGGTCGTCAAAGGAAAAGGAACGAAAGGGAAAGGGAAAGGCTTGGAAAGGGAAAGGGGGATGGGAAAGAGAAAGAGGGGGAGCGAGCGAAGGGAGTAATGAGTGATGGTAATGAAGGGTGAAGGGCGATGTGAGATGTGAATAGATAAAATAAAATAAAATAATTAATGTTATATCCTAGCCAACCCCACTAGCTAATTGGACACAACTTTTCCGTCCCGGAATCCCGCCATGCCTGACGAGCCAGGTGTCCGAGTGCTACCGGGGGGAGGGGGCGGGGCCCCCTCCCCCCGATATTCGTCCTCCCCCCAGTGCACGCACCGACCCCGCGCACCCCAGCGCGTCCTCTCCTCGAGTCCACGCTGGGGGAAAACCCCTTTCGGGTAAAAACAACGCAGGAGGGGGGGGCACTCATGAATAGGAGCCCAGAAACGCCAATCTCTCCTCGCAAGAGCGAGTGGCCGCGGCGAGCCGCGGCCCTTCCCTCCTGGTTCTGGCGCCCCCGTCTTCTCTTACCCAAACGGGGCGAGAAGACACGTAAACACCGGAGGGGAGAGCTGCCACTCCCCCCTCCCCTCCCTCTTCCCTTTTCCTCCTCTCTTCCCTGCGGCGGGGGCCCATGGCGCGCGCCTGCGGCCCCTCTTCAGGTCCCCAGGAGGCCAGCAGGGGCCTGGGAGCGCAGCTCAGGGGGCAGGTGAGGCTGGGGCATGGCCCTGGCCCCTCCTGCCTCTCCATCGCTGGCTCTCGAGCCCCTGCCAGTCGACTGGAGCTGGCTGGGGGGTCCTGATCAGGGGGGCCCAGGGCCCAGGGGGAGGAGGGGCTGGTCAGAGGGATGGGCTGGCCACGACAGGCCAGGGCGGGCGAATCAGGCGTGCCTGTGGGGAGAGGGATGGGTCAGCATGGCAGTGTGCTCCTGGCAAGCCATCAGGCATGCCAGGAGAGTGGGTGGTTCCTCCCCCATGGCGGGGGAGGAGTGGAGAGAGGGGGGGGCTCGTGCCCCGCCATGGGCCATGGGTGAACCAAGTATAAACTTAGTTGAGATGTGAATAGATAGGTAATGGATATTGAGTCTCAATATGACACTGTGGACTAATCTTGTGATTGGTCGCCATGGAGGCATGGAAGGGGGCCTCGCGCCCCCCCCCCCCCCACTCTCTCGTCGACTCCCCTTATGGCTCATGGGGGGCGAGAACCATCCACCATCCCCCCATGGGAGTCGAGAGAGCTGGAAAGGAACGAAGGGCGAAGGGGGGAAGGTGAAGGTGAAGGAAGAGGAGGAGTGAAGGGAATAGGGGCGGCGTCGGACAGAAGGCGTTAGAAGTCGAAGTCGGACGATGGTATCGTTCCGTCAATTAACAATTAAATAAATTATAAATAAATAAAATAATTAGTGTTATATCCTAGCCAACCCCACTAGCTAATCGGACACAACTTTTCCGTCCCGGAATCTCGCCATGCCTGACGAGCCAGGTGTCCGAGTGCTACCTGCCCCCTCCCCTCTGTATTTGTCCTCCCCCCCGGCGCTAACGTGTCTTCTTGCTCCAGGAGCCAGGAGCCCTCTCGGGCCTTTCTAGCAATAAAAAGGGCGGCGACGGACAGGGGACGGCGCGAGGGAAGCGCGCCGAGAACAGGAGCGCGCGGCGCCGAACACGATGCTCTCGATGCTCGCACGACGAGGCGTACGGTGGCCGCACACTGTGCGAGGGATGTGCTCGGAGGCGTCGAATGAAGCAATTTTAAACTTTCTCAAGCTCGCGTCGCGCCCTAAGATGGGGCTTGCGAAAGCAAAGCAGAGCGCTGGTCAGCGAGCTATCGACCTATCCAAGCACGCCTCCAAGTTTCAGGGCATGACCTTGGAGGAGCTGCTACAGGTGCGAGAGCGTGAAAAATGACCCCATAGCTCCATACTAAGCCGATAAGGCTGCGCACTCTGAGTGGGACTGTACCATTAATGATGCTCCTGTACCTTTTCGTGCATGTGCATCAGGTCAACGGTGCCAAGCTCAATGAACTCGGCCTGCCCTGTCAGGATAGGAAAAGACTCCTCAAGTTCACGCAGAAGGCACGGGAAGGTTGGCAGCACGATGGGAAGGAGCGACACGCTCAGGCGTGGAAAGGATGGAAGCCCCCAGAGCATGTTGCTGCACGCTGAGAGCAGATAGACCTAGAACAACGCCAGCCTCGTCGTACTAATGCCGGATTTAGATTTCATTTTTGTGTTCGTGTGTTCATATGCGATGATGTGTTGAATGTACAGCGACATGGAATGTGCAGTGCGCTGGAGTAGAAATAGTAAGGAGGCTTTAAATGCCCCACGCGGCCGGCGATAGTGATGTAGCTAGTAGCCCTTGGTGATTGGTGGCTAAAGGCTAAAGGCGAGAAGCGTTCAATCCTCACCACCCAACATTAAGGCTGTGAACACCCACCGCCCCAACCAAACATATTTCAACCTGGTAGGGGCTCACAGCTACCTAGGCTGGTAGTGGTAGTGGACCACAGCTAAAAAAAAAACTTCTTAATATTCACGCCGCGCGCGCGACTCTGCACTCTAACGATTGCGGCCTCGCCCGCCACTCTCAACTCCCCGCCACCTGCCTTGCGGCCCGTCCCTCGTGCTCTACCTAGGGGCTGGGTGGGTGGGGTTTCCTGTAGCAGACGGTGTGCACCGGTCCCCGATAGGTGTCTTTCCCTCCTTCCTCCTGTACCATCGGGCTACCGGTTTCTATATTGCTTCTTTTAGAACCTAGGTGATGGGCGGCGTGCCTCTGTGTTCCCGAGGGTTGGGGCTGGGCGGGTCGGCGGGTGTGTGGAGCATCGCTATGGCTTTTGCGTGGTCATGCTAGCTTTTCGCTAGTTGGATTGATTTGGCTATCGCGGCTAGGTTGTTGCCTAACAGCAGTGTGCCTTTGTCGTTGAATGTAAAGACGGGGGTGTAGAGCTCACGCGGGGATTTGATTTTCGGTTTTCTTCCTTGGGAGGCTTTGCTGGTGCGTGCGGTCGAGGTCTTGTCTGGGGGTTCAAGGCCTCTAACTAGGGTCGTGAATCTGACAAGGGTCCTCTCGATGACCGGCACGTGGTGGAAGGTGTAGTTGTCGAACTCTACTCTGTAGAAGTCACTTATTATATATCGCCATGCTACAAGGTAGAGGGCTTTGAGGCTGTCCGGGGTCGGTGTACTCGGGTACGCGAACAGCCTATCCTTGATTTTCTGGGCCGTTGTTCTGTTCCTTTCCGGCGTGTACCCTGCCGCAGCTTCTATGGCCTGGAATATTTGTTTCGTGGAGGGGCATCTGGCCAGGTGCGTCGAGTTTATAGTGGACCACAGCTACCTAGACTGGTAGTGGTAGTTGTCAGGAGGGTGCATGTGAACATGTTTAGTGTTTAGGGTGTTAGCGTTAATGTTAACACCTAACACCTAACACCCTTCTATATTCTCCAATGTACTTTTATACACTCTCGCGCGCCGGACACTCTGGACCGCATGAAATGACGTTTGATGCTTTCGACTACGGCCTCGTCCACTCCAACATGCTGCATCGCATTGATGAAGCAAGGGCAAGGGGTCGTGTAATTTTCGGAGACGGTCTCTCGTCTCTCGATCGAATGCACCTGCATCTTCTCGAGGATGGGAAGGATGTGCTCTCTGAACTTGTCGCATCCGATGGTGCTTAGATCGATCCAGTGCTTGAAGAACTCACCGCCGGGCCTCGTCCAATTCGTCGGCTGCTCGATTTCGAGGATGTTGAGTGTGATGGGCCCTGTTGCGGCATCTATGAATGATTCGGTCGCCTCGTAATCCGACGTTCCGATGTGGCTGTGTGGCTGTCGTCTGCCGCTTCGTAGCCGTGAAAGAAGCGGTCGATGAACGCTGGCGTGAGAGTCCAGAATTGACTCCTCTTCCTCTTGCCTCTTACGACGACCTTCGCCGAGCGGTGTGATGATTTCGACGACGTATACTTCTTGTGCAGGACGTGGTCCGCATACTTTCGGGGTATGAATGCAGAATGCGTATCTCTGTAGCGCTTTCCACGCTTAGCGTGACGTTCTCTGGCGGCGGATCGGACGCGTTTAGACCCTGAACATGCATCTGTCGCCGCCACCTACGTTGCTGATGTTGGTCGGCCGTCTGTACGCTTGTTCCATGCGGCGGAAACCGCCGCTGAACGATTCAGTGAGGTTACGTTTGTCTTTCCACAGGAACACAGGGCAACACTCAGCACCAGGATTGCCCCAGCCCGCCCCTTGCACTTGGCCCGACGTAGTGCACGCGGCCCCACCCCCTGAAACTAAAGACAAACGAATGATGGGGTAGTGTATAGGGAATGAGTGATCTGGGGTATAGGCGATGGCGTGCGCCAGTACCGTTAGTAAGTGCACCTGTATAGCTAGCGCTAGCGCTAGCGCTAGTAGCCCTGAATCTTCAAATGTATTTTTATTTTTTTTACTTTGAAAGCTGAAGCACGACCCCTCGGCCGTCCCCACTGCCACCAAGGGCGAAGGGTATAACCATTACACACCACGCATCACCAACCCCGCCATTGCACACCGCAGGGACAATGTTGCATATTGGTGCTTCTACCTGGGGTAGAGCGTTGTATAAAGCACATCGCTAGCAATGAGTCAAGCGTGCCTGGTTCATGCAAGAGTGTTGAATGGGGAAATGTGACGAGGCTGGAGAGAATATCGCGTTGGTTACAAGAGATCGCTCAAGGGACTCCTGCCACGTTGAGCAAGGCCCGGCGCAACATAGGGATGGAGCAGATGATGGTGGAGACCAATGCATTGGTGACCATGGCGATGGCGGCGAAAGGAAAGGCTGCCCGTTCGACTGCAGTAGCAGCCGTGCCGATTCCGTGGCCCGCTGAGCCCATTGCTAGACCGCGAGCAACAGGATCTTTCACACCAAGCGCGTCGAGGACCGCGCGCCCGAAGTTGGCCACCATGAGTCCAGTGAGCACGACCACAGTGCACGCGATGCCAGGATCGGCACCAACAAGACCGGAAATGGCAATGGCAAGTGGTGCTGTGACTTGGCGCGGCAGACACGCACGCGTGAGGGCGTCGCTTAATCCGAGTACCCGAGCAAGGAATGCAGAACCGAAGAGGCCACCGAACGAAGCGGCAGTAATTGCACCGCCAACGGCTGGAAGCGACGCCATCAAAAGCGTGCGCTTCTCGTACATGCTGAAGCCGAATGAAAGCGTGGCGGGGCCAAGCATAGCAAGCAATGCGTTGCCAGGGGCCGCAAGTGGAGCGCCTCCCGGGACGAGATAGCTACGGACAACAGCCTTGTAAGGAAGTGCAGCGGCAGAGGCAAACGCAAAACTGGCCAAATGGGTGAAGGCGGTGCAGGTGATAAGCGGATGGACAACCTTTTGGACAGCCTTTGGAACGAGAGTTGCACCGGCAACGAAGCCTGTGCCCGTCGCACAAAGCAAGAAGGCGTCGCGGAACGGAGCAGCCAGAGGGCTTGCAGAACGAAAGGCAGCTGTGGAAATAATTGCGCATGCAGATGTCGAGGTGGCAAGCAGACGAAGCAGCGAGTCGGGAAATGCCTTGGGCGCTGGCCCAGCAGGTGGCGCTGGCGCTGATGGTGCAGGCATTGGAGCTGAGGCTGATGATAATCCTGAGGCGCCAAGAGCAGCGAATGCGCAGAGGGGCAAGGATACTACGGCACCACCCAGAAGTAGAATAGCTAGTCGAGCAGCTTCAGATGCACCGAGCTTCAGAACGAGAGGTAGAAGGATCAGGTTGGGGACGAAAAATAGAGGCAGCCACTTGTTGATGATGGCACAACCTGGCTGAGCTGCATCAAAGATCTTGTCAGCAACGGTGGGTACCGACGTCTTGAGCAAGCAGAGGGCGGCAAACAAAATCATTGACCCGGCCAGGGACGAGGGGAAGCTGATTGCGCGGGCCACGAAGAAACGCTTGAGAATGGTATCCACCACAATGATGGCGCTGAGCGAGAGGGCGCCTTTTGCAGATGGCGAAAAGGTCAGCTTCGTGGCCCCCGAGCCTCCAGGTGTTCCCGCCTGGGCAGCGGACGCTACGGGTACACGTGCTCTCAATATCTTGCCCGCGTACTTCTCACGAATGCCGACTGTCGCTACGCCAGAAGCAATGGAAGCAAGAGTTGCCCCTCCTGGCAATGATTCGTCATTGGACTGGATGGTCTCTCTCACCCGGTGGAGGGCGTGGGTGGGCGAGAGTCGCGGGGCCGAGGCGGTGTGTACTGGTGCACGCCCGTAGTGCATGGGCGAGGCGTGCATCCCGCACACGAGACCGACGGACAGAGCGAGCATCATGACTGGGCGAGAGAGGGAAGGGCTCTCGGCGCGCGCTGTGCTCCGACGAGTGAAGAGACGCTGCTGCTGGCTGCTAGCGGATGGCAAGAGAGGTCTCAATCTCAGGGTTCGCACTAGCTAGCAGCTCCCTTCCTATCCGGGTAGCGTCAAGATGCCTTATAGGATAATATTAAAATTCTCCTCAGGCACGCGCACAGGCCCAACAATGGGATGGGTGGGCAGGGTAGGCCCAGGCGGAAATATTCAGGATATTTCGCGGGATATTTGGGCGAATATGGCCCGAAAAATATTTCACATATTTTGCGGAATATTTGGGCTGCACAAGCAACGAGATCAAAAACAAACCCCCTTTTCAACAAGAAAATCATTAAGAAAGGCATGGCCGGCGGCGGCGGCGGCACTAGGCGCGAAAGCGCGAAAAATAAAGATCCAGTGCGAGCTTGGTTAGTTAAACTCTCAATACGTGAGATTTACGCGTGTTACTATCATAATCCGTGAGCCCCCAGGAGCGGAGTCGCATGGGAACGGCACTGTTGTAGCCCGGTCACTCACTAGGACGGGGTGGTATTGCCTCGGGCTCGACCGCCGCGTGACCCATTCGCCGCCTGAGTGCACGGAAGGGCACGAGAAGGCAGACTTGTGAGGTGTGAGGCACGCGACGCTAGCGTGGTGTCAGGGGCCGCTGCGTCACATGCGCGAGCGCCCGACAAAACAACTTCGAGCCCGACGCCGCCAACGTCTCGTCCGGGTAGGCCTTCATGCGATCTTCGGCCGAGACCTGCTTCGGCTCGGGGGTCTTCCGCGACTGGCCTCGCCGTGCAGCACCGCGTAACCCAATGGGGGGCAACTGCCTCATCTTCCGCTCTCTCTCGTGCGCTGCCAGCCTGGGCGGGGCATTCGAGGGCTCGTCAGATGGTGTCCGTGCGGTCCTACCTGCGTCCCTCGATGTGATGGAGGAGGAAGGGACGCGATGGGTGCTCGTCGAGGCGCCGTCCGTCGATGCAGACGGTCTCGTCAGTCGCAGCTCCCTTGTGCTCACCCAGCGAGTCGCCGTCGTCTGTTGCTCCTCCAAGAAGTACTCGACCTGCACGTGCTTGGAGGTGGCGTACATGGTGCCCATGCCCGTGTGCTTGATCGTGCCCTCGCCGAGCGAGCTGTGCCACACGCTCGCGCCCAGGGGAAAGGCCTCCTCGGTGGTGAGGTCGATGCCGCAGACGCCCATGTCGTTGTCGTTGTTGCTGCTCTCGTCAGAGTCCTCGATGCGGTTGGGACGGCGGGCGGGCTCCACCACCTTGTCGGGCTGGGTCTCCATGGTCTCATCGCCGTCGTCGCTGTTCACCTCCTCGCTCTCCTCATCCTCAACCACTCGCGCGCGTCGCTGCGAATGGGCAACGCCATCCTGAGGAAGGAGGCTGTCACCGTCCGCAAGCGACGCGCGTTGGCGTTGGCGCGTGCAGTGTCGCTTGCCTGTGAGGGACCAGGCAGATGCTGAGATGCGCGCTTGCGGGCTCGCGGGCTCGCAAATGGGCGCAGGCTAGGCAGGGAGAAGGGGGCGGCGAGGCATCGGGCGATGGCTCACCTTGGCGCATGCGCCGTGGGGGGGGTCTTTATCGTTGAGGGTCTCAAGAGGACCCCTTTTTAACATGATAAACAGTCATGTTTATGTGAGTAAATAAGACGCACATTCTTTTTTTGAAATTTCGGCGGGGGAACGTGACCATACGGATTTTTACACTGTAGAGAGGGGATTATACTTGTAGAAAGGGGATTATACTCTTAGACAGGGGGCACCGCCCACCCAAACTTGCAGCCCACTTCTAGAGAGGGCCCAAACTTCTGACGCACTGGAGAAGGCCACCCAAACTTCAAGAAAAACTTCTAGAAGTATTGACCTGAGCCTAACGGACAACGAACCTGAGAACAACAGGATACACCGACTCACGAACACACCGGAATCATTCACCCAAACCAAGCAAATTATCAAGCAACCGCGACCCCAAATCACCGATAACCCAAACACGTCGCGAGAAAGACGGAGAGAGAGAGCGAGAGAGAGAGAGGGACTCCGCAGCGACGGCCGGAGCGTGTCTCCCTTGTAACTTCCCACGTAGCGGAGAGTCCGAAGGGGAGCGTCATGTCGCGCGACCACGGCGATCACTTCGGATATAGATCGCAACGAGATATCTTCATTCACGACAGAGGAAATCTTGCCGTTGAGCGTGAACCTTCTAGACGCTTCTAACGAACAACCTGAGTAGCAAACAAGGGGAAGAAACACCAAAGGAGGACTGGATGGCGGGCCCGGAATCGGATGCTCGACGACGAGCTTGAGTAGCAACCAAGGGGAAGAAACACCAAAGGGGCCAAGGGCTTGCATGTAACTTGCATCAAGGGGGAAGATTGCCTCACCTAAGAAGCGAACCTACTGCGCTTAGTTAGTGGAACGCTCTCAATACGTGTCTCCACAGCGCGACTTGTTGAGTCGCTCTATTGCGACCTTGTTGAGAGCCTATTGCGCCGTTGCAAAAACCCTCGAGTACCACTACTCCCACTACCACTAGCCCGGTACTATCACGACTCACGAAACCCCTCAGCGCACCTGCCCGTGCACGCCTTTACGTGTGCTCACACCACAGATACATACACATATACATATGCACCCCTTCAACCCTTCAAATCTCCCCCGTGCAGACCCCCGACTTCCATTATAACTCTCCACGAATTACAAAGGCAAAGGGTGAAAACCCAGTGACTGCTAGTGAGGCAGACCGACCTACGTCGGGCGACTCACCACGGGAAAGAAAGCACCATGGGGGGGGGGGTCCTCTCGTCGGTGAAGCTGAACGGCCCTTACACATCTCAACGCGAGCAATCCTCGAGGAATAAAGAACGACGCCTCGAGGTACCTGCCACACCATGGGCCATGGGTCAACCAAGTATAAACTTAGTTTGAATATACTAGTAAGTTTGCAATATACAACATCAACATCACCCAATGTTCGAGTTAATACGGCATTAGCACAGGAGCGCAGGCCGCGCCTCGGCATCATCTGCAATCAGCATTCCGTGTTAATAACACAAATGGTTGCTGCCGATTTAAGATTTTCGCATTTGTCACTTGTTGTGCCAATTTTGTGAATTTCTTAGTTTCTGCGCACCTTACGTGTCCCGTCTTGCATGACTATGCACACGCGAGAATGACGTTCAACAACGAAAGGCCTGGCGATTGGCCCGCGCAAAAATCAACCAGAACCACAACAAGCGTGCGGTTAGTATGCTGTCTCAGCTTCCTCCTCCTCGCTGCGGGGCGGCAAGAACGGCATGTTGGGGCACACCCGTTCGAATAACCGGCGGGCGCGGCTCACCGCATTGTCGCACGTCGGTTCGAGTCGAGAATCCTCGAGAAGGAACAAGTTGTCCTCCGATACTGGTGCCGTGCCCAATTCGCTTTCCACATCGCACCGGCGGAGGGGAAGAGAGAAGAAGGCGCCCCACACCACCTTGGGAAGGCGGCCGGGCGGGCTTTGCTGCGCAGAGTCGGCCCTACTGCCCGCATCCTCTGCCGTGTCGTTCGAAGTGCTAGAAGCATCTTCTTGGTGTTCTCTCGCGGCCTCCCCAACAGCTGTCCCGCCCTGTGCCTCGATCTGTCGTCGCCGCTCTCGCAACAAGAGTGAGAGGGACCCTTGTAGCCGCTCATGTGGGTCAGTTCCTACCGGGGCCTCACATGAGAGGTGGAGAAGCACAAAGCCTTGAGGACAGACCCCAGAGGAGCCGTCTTGTTGAATGACAAAGACTGGCGTGTCGCCTGTTTCGGGCCCCGGAAGGAGGGAGATGAAGGCGAGCTCCTCACCCTTTTCGCCTAGGACAGACTCATCTAGAACAACGATGCAACGTGCCACCTCCGTTTGGTGTGCTGGGAGCGTCGGCAAGGCCCCCGAGGGCGAGGCGGCCGGATCGGCTTTTCTGGCCGCACTTGCGGCATCTCCCTTTCCACTGGCCGCCGGGGCTGAGTCTGGGTTGCGAGCGCCACAATCGTCTTGCACCTCAAGCACATTGTCCGGGTTCAGCAACGCCCATTCACAATTCACCCAGCGCCCGCTCGCATCAGCTACTGCTGTGACCTTTCCTGAGCAAATGCGGACGGCGCATGCACCTCGCGTGAGCATGTAGGTGCCTCCCCAGACGGCGCAGAGCCTGCAAAAAGCTTGTGGGAGCTCGGACGTGCCGTACAACGGCGCCAGGTACGCGGTTGAGCCGAATTTGCCCAGGGAGCGGATGTGGCGACAGACATCTCTAATTCCATCACGGGCGGAGGGAACCTTGAGCGCCTGTGAGGCCCCACCTGCAGTACTGGTCACAGGACCAGGATAGTGAATGAGCGCATATGTGGCCATGTCGCGGAGCGCCGGAGATAGGCGGCTCGATTCACAGAACTCGGAAAACGTTGAACCGATTGCTGGAGGTGGCGTCGGTGGCGCGTCAGGGGCAGCTAAGGCTTGCGGGGGCAAGACGATTTCCGGCTCCAGAGTGCCTTGCATCGCCGCGCATGACTGGAGAAATTTCATAAGCTGACGCTTTTCGATGAGGGAGATGGTTGAGGACTTGAATATATCGCCTTTGGTGCATGGGACACGGCGGACAAGCGAATCTGCCAAAGGAGACTCGAAGGATTTATTGCCCCCCTCATGGTACGCGTGCAGTGCAATGGGCTTGAACTCGAGATACGCGGCAACTCCAGAGGAGCGGAGTGCGTCGACCATGGGGCCGCCGCAGCGGATTAGCTGCGGCGTGATGTCAATGTTGAATCGCGAGCCGCGGGGGATGAGTTCATCAGGAGGCGCGGAGTCGGCGGGTAGAATGGACCAGTCCCTTGTGCAGCTCTCCTCCTCCGTGGGCTGACCGATGAGGACGACACGACAAGGGGTGTCGGGCACGTGTGTGACAAGCACATGCTTCTCGTCCATCCCACTCGCGGCCATCGTCTCGCGCGCCGGCGGCTCCACCCTCTCCAGCCGCTGCTCGTGCTCGGCATCAAGGAGGTTGCCGCGAAGCCAGAGCCCAAAGTCCTTGAGCGTGAAGCTCGCGGAGCGCGCGCCATAGTGCGCGTTGTTGTCGAGGTGGAGGACGGATTTGCCGGCACGTGCGCAAGCTCCTGCGAAGATCGATTCACTAAGCCCCGTGCCCACCACCACCACGTCGAACTGCGTGGGCAGCTCGGGCTCCGCGCCGCTCGCCATCTCGTGCCGCCCGCCGCACTGGAAAGGGGGCGCCGCGGGGGTGGGGGGTGGGGGGGGGGGCGGGGGAGGGTCACATATGTGTATTCACACTTACTTATTAATTAGGACCGAAGTAGTGCGCATGTGCGCATACATGGGCCAAACCCCCCGATACCGAATGAATACTACCCTAGATATGGGAAATACGTATTTACCGTATTCAGCCAGAGGCCAAATACACATGTATTTGGCTGTATTTGAATCGCGTCCTGGGTTGTAGGCCTCGAATGTATTTGAAATGTATTTGTATTTGGCCGGAGGCCAAAAACATATGTATTTTGCTGTGTTTGCAGGCCCCAGCACCGTATTTCCCATCCAGGAATACTACTAAGAAAAAGGACTGCAGGGGGAAGCGGAAGCGGGTAGGCGAGTGAGTATAATAATAATAATAATACAACTGAGCGTTAGTACCACTACTAGTGGCCACTACTCCCACACTCCCACTAGCCCGGTACTATCACGTTACCCCTCAGCGCACTTGCCTGCACGCCTTGGAGTGATGATACAGACACATACACATATGCATCTCTACAACTCTCCCCCCTCGCAAACCCCCGGCTCCCATTATAACTCCCCACAAGTTACAATGGGGGAAAACCCAGTGGGGCGGACCGACCTACGTCGGGCGACCCACCGTGGAATACACCGGGGGGGGGGGGGGACCTCTCGTCGAGAAGCAGAACGGCCCTTACAGCTCGCGCCGCGAGCAGTCCTCGAAGAAATAAATGACTGCGCCCCCCGATACCTGCCACAAGGACGTCTTGAGCCACTCCCTTCTTCTCCCCCTCCTGTCGCCAGCCGCCCCCCTTCGCCCGTTTGCTAACGCAAACGGGGCCCGTTTCTTACCGCACTCCATCGGGGGGGTGTGTGCAAATCCCCCCCTCTCCCTCTCTCCATTCTCCTCCACCCCTCTCCCTGCGGCGCGTCGCCATGCGGCGCGCCACGGCCTGCTCTCAGAGGCTCCAAGCCGCCCAGCGCCACGAAGGATTTCAGCGAGAGGTGGGGTCTATGTCCTTCGACACGATACTCAACATTCTACAGGGCCAAGCGGTCACTAAAGTCGCGTTCCGTCAAAAGAGGGCCAGGTGATTGTTTTTTTTTTCACCCAGACAAAAACTATTGTTATAGTTTTAGCGATGGAGCGCGCGCCGACCGCTCCCACCTCCCAGCCCCCCGCCGTCACGACGCCCCAACGGGGCCGCCCCAAACCGCCGGAGCCCAAGCGCCCACAGGCCGCCGCGCCGCCTGACAACGACGTCGACATGACGGCACCACCCTCGCCTCCCAAGCTGCCACAGAACCAGGGAACAGGCAGAGTCCTGTTCCCTGGTGACAACCAGACCCAGGGCAATGCCCTGCCACCCAACCCCTCCGCTCCTTGAGCGGCGTGAGCTGCTCATGATTCTTTACTTCGATGGCTGAGCGCAGGAGCTCTATCACCCATTGGTGCGCGCAATTTGGGCTGCTGTAGATGGCAAGGTGAAGCCCCGTCATCCTCCCCTCCGGGATGACGGCGCTGATGGTTGCTTGCGCGTACGGCCACGCCGATTGTGTCGACCTTCTCATCTCAGAAGGCGCCGACGTTTCCAAGAGGGACGACAACGACTGGAACGCGCTCGCGTGGGCAATCAGTCCGTGTAACGAAACTATTTTTCCCTTCTTGTTGGTAAATGGGATTAAAACTGAATGAGATTTTTGAACGGCTCGTTTTGCAACAAGCCTCCCTTCTTGCCCCTCCAAAGCACACTGGTAGGCGCCGTGCACTTGAAGACGATACAGTGTTACAACATCTGTTTAAACTTCTGCGCACTGGGTGTCAGTGGAGAGAGCTTGACTGTGGCAGTGCATCCTTCATGACGGTAAGAAGACGTTTGCAGCTCTGGGAGCAACAAGGAGTCATTGACGCAGCTTACGAAAAGGCCTTGAAGACTTATCGGCAACTCTGCCCCCCAAATCGCCACATTGTTGACTCTTCGCACCTGATTCTGGCTCAACAGCGTCAGGCAAACCAGGGCAGCGCTCTCGTCGACCGACTGGCGCGGCACAAAGTGCAGTGTCAGGGCCAGGCCGCGCACGAGACGATACTCCTCGCCCGCCTGCAGCTTCGAGCGGGCCTCGCTGCGCCAGCCCATCTTCCACGTCCAGTGCTCCGGCTCCGACGCGATGGCCTCCAAGAACGCATTGCGGCGCTTGCATGGGGTACCGCACAAGCACCGCCGACGCCGACGGGTGCCGTGCGCGCCTGCACCGCCGATTCACCTCTGAAAAAGTTTTGGAGCGAGGACGTGATGCCAACACGACGAACACTCGGTTGGATGCACGCAGCACCCGCATCCGCGCGACAGCGCCATTGTTTTTTACGAAAAGCCGCACGTCTACACGATCCACGGCCAGTGCGCGTCGGGCAGCGTCTCGGGGCTCATCAAGCCGTACATCGAAGAGTTCGACGCCGACCGCGTGATCGACAAGATGAAGCGCAGCCACGCGCAGGCCTGGCCGCGCTACCAGTACGCGGTCAACGTGCGCGTGCGAACAAGATAAGGCGAAAGCAGAACAACGAAAGCGCCAAAGGGACGCAAGTAACGCCATGGACTACAGGGCCCTCATGGGCCTTGGAGCGGCGGCGCCATGCCGCCGATTCATGGCGGGCGAATGCAAAAACAACCGCATGAAAGGACGTCAAATCGTCCAATGCTCCTCCAGTCACGACATCCCCGGATGTTGGGTAAAGGATCCCACCACGGGCAAACAAACTTGTATGGTCAAATGCAATCTTAAACCTAATAAGGCTTATCCAGGGTACTGCGTGAACGGAGTTAGTTGCCTTTACCGTCATGGTGGAGGGGGGGGTTATTGGAAGTCACAAGTGTCAGAGCGGGGACGGTAGAAGTCCCGCACTCTGCGCCCCCCCCCTCTCCATCGCGGACACCCCCCGGGGCCCCGGGGTGAGCCCGTACAATCAACTTCAGCCCTCTGGCAGGGGCTGGGCAATCATCATCCTGGCCCAGACCCTTCGTGGGCGCGGGCCGCGACTCGCACTCCCACGCCCATACTGGGCCTGCCCTCGAGCTGACTCCCCGCAGGGAAAATAATGCACGGTGATCTGCAAAAATCAAAAATCTGCGAGGGATACTACTCTAGAGGCGTCTTTGTTTGCTAGTCAGTCAGAACACCGAGTGATATCGACACGGCGCGTGTGGTGTCTTGGTGTGTGGCTCTCGTGCATAGTGTAGTTAGTGTGTAGTGCTAGTAAGAGGATGCATGCTATCTATCTACCATCTATAGATACTATCTACACCTCGATAACTTGTAACTTGGTGGTGCGCGCGGAGCGCGGCCGCTCCGAACGCTCCTATGCCTCCAACGCCCAACGCGAGGTCATCTGCTGGTGCTCGGAGCCCCTCCCACAAAGGTGTCGTTCTGTCAATTGTCAATTGTGGGGCATCAGTCGAATTGAGCGATCAAATGTCCATAGTTATGTATACAGCAGTATGTTAAAATTAAATGAAGACTAGCCGTGCGTGGGCATAACAACTTTTTTCTCTGCTTCTGCTTTTCCCCGCGGTGCATGTTCCCCCGCGGGGACGCCGTGCGTGCGCATGCCAATGCTTTTCCTCTGAGTTTCCTCTAAGGCCGACAGCTACATAATAAACATGCAGTTTAAGAGATATCTCTAACGGAGCATCTGTGATGACTTGCAATCACATTGTGCACGCCGTGCATGGGCACGGCGCGATGTGCATCGGTCCCCCCGCGGAGACGCCGTGCATGCGCATGCCAACTTTTTCCCTCTGCGTACCCTCTAAGGCCCACAACTACGTAAACGTGCAATATAAGAGATGTTTCTTTACGCAGCACGCAGCACGTGTGATGACTTGCAATCACATATCGCCGCCGAGCTCGGCGCGCATCAGGATGGCGCGCAGCGCCGCGTACAGCGCGCTGTAGCTTTGTACTCATCTTCGTAATAATAATACCCTGGACTCTGGGGAATTGTTGTGGCATTCCTACCTAAAAAGAAACAAGCACTTCTGGGTACGTGAAAAAAAATCACCTGGCCCTCTTTTGACGGAACGCGACTTAAACGCCCATCAATGGTACAATAACGGGCAATTTTGAGTTTCTCAGAGGGCCCAAACGCAGCACATTAACAGGTTTGGTTTTGGGCTGGGTGTTAAGCGGTCAGATGTTGCCCATTACTGGGTATTAATGGTATTTAACTTGTTAACGGGCTTAACCCGGCCCTAGCTAGCCTTGCTCCAAAGCCTCTCAAGCTTTCTTGCCCCCACCAAGCTCCGCCCAAGGATGACGATTGACGTTTGCAGGTTAGGATGTTACCAAGCTACCGGAGAATAAATACATTAAGGACCAGAATGTATTCAGAATTTAGCAGCATCATAACGTAATCGACTCGTGTATCGAGTTCATGAAGCGGAAGAACCAAAATGTTGTAGGGCTAGAGATACTGAATGGCATGAAGTCATGAAGGCTGTTACACGGCTACACGGCCCCTGCTGCTCCCGCCGCCCCCGCCCCCGGCCGCCGCCCGCGCCGCCTTTCTCCTCTTCTCCCTTGTCTCTCCTCCCTCCTCTTTTCTCTCTCCTCTCTCTCCGATCTCTCTCCTCTCTCCGATTTGTATTCTCTCGACAGAGAGGGGAACGGGGGGGACAACCTTGTGAACATGCGAACATGCCGTTTATACCGTCCATAACTTCTCGTAAATAGTGGTGTACACCAGTGTCCACGAACTTGCGAACAATTTCGTAAAGAAATGAAAACAGTTGGGTCCAGGACAACAGTCTCGTGTACTCGTGCGCAAACAAAAGAGTTCCAGTTGGGACTCCGAGCACGACCGTGTTTGGGAGCTCGCGGGGGAATAGAGAGAGAGAAAAAGAAAAAGGCAGGGGAGAGAAAGAGGGAGGGAGGGGGAAGAAGAGAAGAAGAGGGAGGGAGAGTCCCCCCCCCCCCCCCCTGCTCCCCCCGCGCCGCCGCTCCCCCCGCCCCCCCCGCGCGCCCCCTCCTCTCCTCACCCCCCCCCCCCCCCCCGCCCGCGCGCCGGCTTCCCCCTCGCCTCTCACCCTCCGCCTTCCGCCCCCCCCCGGCTGCCGCAACGCCGACGACCCCCCACCACCCCTTTCCCTTCCGTCCTCTTCTCACCACCGAGTCGAGGCAGAGCTTCCTCCCACCGTCCCCGTCCCCTTGACCCGCCCCAAAGCCCCCTCCCCTTCCACCCGCCTGTCCTCTCTCCTCTCGCCGCACCCTCTGATGGCTTCTCTCGGCCTCTTTGGTGATGATGAGGCAGAGCTCAGGGCCGAGCCTAAGGAAGCAGACGTCTTCAAGGGCAAGGGGAAGATGCGCGAGCAGGACAAGCCGATTGAGATGCCCGAGACTTCGGAGTCGTACGAGCCGCAGGTCCGCCCGCTCATGGCTTACTGCTCGGCGCTGGCCGCTGGAGCACCAACCATCTCCCCCCCCTTTCTCTGCCTTCCCACAGCGGCTGATCAAGTTGCTCACACAGGGCAAGGCTCTACAGCAGATATTCGCTATTGAGTCACTTCCTACCACGGCATCCACGTACGGCTGGTACCAAGCGGAGCGGGTCGCCTCCGAGCTGCTGACAGGTGTGGTGCACCGCTTACATGACGAGGAGTACGCGATAGCAGCTGCACGATGCGTGTGCGAGCTCGCAGACTTGTCCGAGACAGAGTTCCCTGCGACAGCAGCGGAGCGATGCATCATGCACCCTGTAATGAGAGCAATCGATGCGACAATCAGGCACGAGTACATGTGCTGCGAATGGTTGCATGCTTTGATTTTGCTCCTGCCGCGGTTGAGTCGTGCGGCTATCGAATCGAGCGTCCTTCCATTTGCGCTCAAGCACGGTGACTCTTCGACGTGCACCTCGTCGCGTCTATTGTGTTGCGTTCTGCTCGGCGCTATTGCCGACGCATGTGGCGATGGCCTCTTCGTAGAACGTAAGTTCCTCGCGAGCGCGCTCGGACTTTGTCAGGACACGGAGCTTGATGTGCGTTGTTGCATGTGCATGCAGCTGCCAGCCCTGGCCGCAGCGCTTGGGCCTTCCCTCTCCGAGAGCAAGATCGCCGCCGAGCTCGTCGAGCTCCAGGAAGATGAGCATCGGAGAGTGCGCGCGGAGGCATTCCGCGCCGTCATCGCACTTCTAAGGCACTCGTCCGCCGAAGTGGTCAAGGCAACTCTTCTACCGATGATACTCAAAACGATGCATGGATCTATGAAGACACTGCAAAAGCTCCAGGCGGAGGCGGCCTTCAACGGGCTTAGCTCGCCACCCTCACCCAGCATATATGGGAGAGCAGGTGTAGCACCCGAAGTCGTTCTTGATGAGGTTGCGGCTGCTGTGGACGCGCTGGTTTTGTGCGGGCTCCTGCCGAAGCAGGCAGCTAGTGACGACACAGTTGCGAATGAGTGCATGATTGCGGCGCCCTCTGAGCAAGCGCGAGAGGTGCTGGATTTGCTCGACGAGCTGTTGCGTGTCGGATGCAGGGTGAACAACCGTGGAATGCGCACTCGTGTTGCCGCCGGTTTTCCCTCGGTGGTGCGTGCATGGGCCGCGCTCGGACATGTGGACAGGGCAGCATCACTTGCATCTGACTGCCTCTCAACTTTGGCGGAAGACGCTGATGTGTGCACAGAGCTGTCGGTCTCCTTGCTGCCCCTCGCGCGCATAGCACGCTCGACGAGTGCATCTATCGACGTCCTGTCCGTGTTCCTGCGCCTGCTCAAGCGTGCCTGCTCGTCTGAGCCTAATGGTCCTCCCCAGCCCAAATCGACCGCGGGTCTCGCGTACCGCGCCGAACTCATAGCTCTCAACCCGTTGGACCCATTTGCCGACATAGAAGACAAAGACACAAGCGCAGAAGGTAGGTGTCATGGGTGCATACCCGTAGGCCGAGAGATGCAGGCAATGGCTCCTGGTTGACAGCGGCCAAATTACTGGGGGACTCTTCTGTTCTGTGGCTCAGCGCAACTCCCCCTTTTGGGTCTTTGGTTGCCAAGATGATGCATCCGACCAGCTCACTGCGTGGCGACCCCTGCTCTACTCAGGATCCGCCTCGACGATAGCCCACATGCTAGGGAATTCAGCACAATTGGTGGCGGCGCTTTCTGCTGAAGAGGGGCCTGTTGGGAGCGGGTCCAATGTGGCGCGTGACGTCCTGGCGGCCCTGCTTGCTTTGGAGACACTTGCTGAGGGGCATGGTCTCATCATGGAGGCGCTCATCAACCAGGTGGATGAGTTGGTGCCATGGCTTGATCCTGCATCCTTGCACTCACACGTAGTACCTCTGGCCATGCGGGTCGTCGCAAGCAATAGTTGGCAGCGTCACAAGCGTGGTGCGGCGCGCATCGTTCTCCTTTGCCTACGACGCTTGCGATTCAGCTCTCAACGTGCAGAGGTGTCCGCGTGGGTAGTCGCCTTGGCGTCCCATCCCTCCTACCAAATGCGCCTGGTCTTCATCGATATGCTGCGGCAGCTGCTCGCCGCGGCGCCTTCTACCGGCTGCTCGCGCCAATTTCTTAAGGTACGCGCGACAACAGGCATGCATAGAAGGAGGGGGGGAAGTGGTATCGAACGCGCCAAGTGCCACAGCAACCTCGCCCTGTGATCATGGAGCACGCGTTGCACCATTACTTCTGCAGTCCAATGGCTTCCTTGAGGCCTTGTTCCCGCTCTCCAAGGACAAAGTGCCCAACGTCCGGATCCAAGTCTGCCAAGTTCTCCTGCCGATCAAGCGCTCTCTTAGGTTGCCGAGCGACTCCGCGTCACTCGAGCATCTGTATTCTGCGCAGGTGCGGAGCAGATGGCGGTGATAGAGGGCTGCTAGATGAAGACCATTGCTGAGGGCGTCATCTCCAATTAGGCATGCCCTCATGAAGTTGACCCCTAGCTCGCGCTACGTCCTTTCCGTGACCGCAGCGCTCACTCAAATCAGACCCAGATGTGGATGTTCGATTAACCATGGATGCCATCGACAACGAGTTGTCCGACATTGAGGTGCTTCGCGAATCGCTAGCAGCCGCGCGCCTTCACAGCCTCTCGCCTGCTGAACAGGAGGCGGAGGTACTAGATGCCGAGCGCTCGGCGGAGGAGGAGGCCCTCGTGCAAGCTGAGCAGGTGTGTTTGGCTCTTCCAGCATCGCAGCCTTGCGCATCGGCCAGCTGTTGACGGCCCTGTTCCTTCTTTGTCCTTTGAGGTTGCTGCTCCGACGTGATTTCGCCTTGATCCCGCTCTCCTCGTCATCATAGGAAGAGAAGGTCGAAAAGGTGAAGTCGTCAGCTAATGAGATGGTTGAGCGAGCCCGAGCTTCTCGCGCGTCTGATTCCGCGTCCAGCAACCCCACGGGGCGTGCACCGCGCCTCTCTCCGACAAAGTCTGGGTTGCGCGGTACCATGAGCTCGAGACGATATTGAGACTCATGGCGCGCGCGATGGCGACCCCCCTCACTCATGCTGATACTGAGCTCCTCGACCCATGGATGACCCAGCGACGTCGCCGCCAAATTCACAAGACTTCCCTGTTGGGTCGCACTGCATGCGGACGTATAGCTGTATGGTGGATAGCGCGTGGGCCAGCTGGTTGCTGCCCCGCCTTGCCTGGCGACTAGAGCTGGGCGGCGAGCGAGGGCCGCATGAGTCGAGCCACGATGTGCCCTTCTCCCGTTATTGGAGTGAGAAGTGAGTCTCCACGCCATCCCCGCCTGTCTTTTGTGTTTGTTTTGCACGTGATACCGCTAGTGTCAGTGTGCGCCCTAGCTGTACTCTGTTCGGCGCCCGGCAGGCCCCATTTCCCTTAAGCTTTATTCAAGGTGCATGCTTTATGGCCTTTGACGCGCGTGAGCTGAGCGGTAAAAAGATGCGCGCGGCGCATCGCGCCGCGCTCTCCGCCTCTTGCCACGGTGACTACCACGATAGTGCCGCTGTGACACACACCGATGAACATACCTGAAACCGCACCCCCATATTCATATTCCCGCGCTCCGCTACCTGCTCAAGCATGTGCATGTGCGCTCGGCCCTTATGCTTATGCTACGGGTGTAGGACGGTATCGGTTCCTGTAGAGTTTGCAGTATTGTGTTGGGGAGCTTACTTCATACGTCGGGTATGATAATCAAGCAGGACTGGGCAGAGCTTGAAATTAGCTCTCACTAGTTTGGCCTACTCGCGAGAACACTTGTGAGAATGCGAGAATATTGTTTTGCCTCATGCTCTGGCGAATGCTCACTTGCTACCATTTCCTGTGCGGCCGACCCCAGCTTGTTGCACACGGCCGCGTCTTCAAGAAGGAGCCGTGCCTGGGCGACAAGATCGTGAGGTGATTCCGCTAGCATGCCGGTCGCCCCATGCTTCACAAGGGTGGCATTACCTGTGTTGTGCCGTGCCAGCACTGGAGTTCCTATCGCAAATGCCTCTAAGATTGAGTTGCACATTCCCTCGGAGACAGAGGTGTTAAGCACCGCTAAAGCAGCTCTCATCGCCAGATGTAGCTTGCGCTGGGAAAGCGCACCGCACCATGCAACCGCGCGCGGAGGATCCAAGGTCCTGATGGCCTTCTGCACATCTGCCGAGTATTCGGCATCCAGTTCGGGACCGACGATCCGCAGCACCACGGCACTGCCGTCTTTGCGCCATTCGGCCACCGCCTGGGCTGCGAACAAAACATCTTTCACTGGGCGAAGTCCTGCGGGTAGAAGCAAAAGACGTTCGCCATGGCGCACGTCAAGCTCATCGAGCACAGTCCGCTCCTCCTCCGCAAGGTCGATATCCTCAATTGCACTCCCATCCAAGCTCCGGGCTGGGACTGCAACAACTATCGCCTGAGGCACCAGGTGAGCTTTCGCGGAAACCGTCGGGGAAGCCCGGATGAGAGCATCTAGCATATCCTGGGTGAATGCGACGATGGCACGCGCCTCGTTGAGCGCCTGCTCCATGATGAGCCGCTTCTCCGGCTGATGTACATGGATGTTGACGTCTGTGCCGCCGAGCACGATGACATATGGCACACTCAGCCCGACCATCAGCCTGCCGCTGCGATAGGCGTGGATGCCGACGACAAGCTCAACCCGCTCCTCGCGCACGCGCCTTTCCAGAGCCTGCACGTCCTCGAACGATCCAATGTCGGCGCAGGTAGAAGTCGCAGGTGCGAGCGCCGCAGCGAGGCGGTGCGCAGTAACGCAGTTGCCTGTGTGCTCGCGCAGCGAGGCGAGGAGCAGGACGTGGGGCAATCCGAGGGGAGGTGCTGCCTCGCCCTCCATTTCCTTTTCCATCCCGCCCCTGCCCCTTCCCCCTCGTGCCCTCTCCCTCCCCCTCCCTCCTCACTTGGCTCTGAGCCGCCGAGTCGGCCGACGCCGCTGAGCCGCGCAGAACAGATCCACAGATCCTCCTGCCAGGGAGGTACAATAGGTAAACTAGAAGGAGTACAATTACACTCCCGAATCTTCACGCCATGACCTCATGTCTTCGTCAGAGTGTTCTTGTTCTTGTTGTGCGAGCATAGCCTTATTGTTTTGGGACCGTGCCCTCGGCGGCAACGGAGCCCCTACCCCGCGATGGGGGTGTGCGCTGTTGGCTGTTGGCGCATGGCTTGTCCGGTGTATGGACGGCTAGGGTTGCTAGCCAATAACATGATACATGATACAAGAACAAGATGCAAGATTCAGAAGCTGCAACCTGCAACCTAAGGTTCCGTTTTTTTCTTTTTCTGCCGGCACCCCTCCATTTTGGTATAAAATTATAACAGTACCCACGTACTCTTTGAGGGGCGATAGGAGATCGGCCCCCCAAAGGGCGCCCGGGGAGGGGAGTTCCGCGGGGGATAGTGTCCACGCTCCAAAGTCAAAGAAAGTCCTTCACCGTTCATCGGGGGGGAAGAAATTATAAGAATTGTGAAATGTCCACGCTCCAACTAATATCTAAGTAAAGGGGGAAGGGGGGGTCTCACACTATTATTATACTACTAGTAGTAGATTATAGGGGTCACCGAGGTATCCTCCCTTCCGCTCCCCCCAGCTCCCTCCCGCTCTGCTCCCAATTCCCAATAAAAATAATCTTAACTGGGACGAGTATGGGCGTATGCGTATGGGCACCTTCACCAAGATTCGCATTCGGTGACTAACTTGACGACAGAAGAAAAGATGCGATCAAAATCAACGCCAAGTCGCTGAGTGCTGAGTGTTGCCATCGGCCATCGGCAATCGGCAACTAGTCGCGCCTTGAGTGTCTCGATTGATTCATCAACTATAACTTTGCGTTTGACGTTTGACCGCAAAGACACCGGCGGCTAGCGCGGCGCTTTGTTTGGCCCTCCTCCCCGCCGGGAGTCGGGTGAATGAAATTCTGGATTGGGTCGGGCAACTCCATTTGGGTGTTTGGACTGGGGAGGAAACGGCGAACGACGGGCTAAGTTGCTAGAGTGCAACGACGCAGCGAACAACGACGGACAACGATCCTGAGGACAATAGGACACACCGACTCACGGACACACCAGAATCATTCATCTAACTAAATAAACCAAGCGGAACATCAAGTAACCGAGACCCCAAATAGCCGATAACTTAAACACGTCGCGAGAGACGGAGAGAGAGAGCGCGAGAGGGAGCGCGAGAGCGAGAGAGACTCCGCAGCGACGCAGCGACGGCCGGAGCGTGTCTGATGTCTGAGTCGGGGGTCGACAAGCATCAAGTAGAGTGAGATGTGAGACCACGGTCGAGCTGGAGCTGGGTTTGGCGTTTGGCGGAAGCGGTCGAGGCGGCGACCGCGGTCTAGGGACGGCTCAACGACGACACGACAACTAAGTTTATACTTAGTTCGCCCATGGGTCATGGGGGGGCACGAGCCCCCCTCTCTCTCCACTCCTCCCCTGCCTGCCATGGGGGAGGAACCACCCACTCTCCTGGCACGCCTGAAGGCCTGCCAGAATCACACTGCCCTGCTGACCCATCCCTCTCCCCTCAGGCACGCCTGAATCGCCCGCCCTGGCCTGTCGTGGGCAGCCCATCCCTCTGACTAGCCCCTCCTCCCCCTGGGCCCCCCTGTTCAGGACCCCCAGCCAACTCCAGTCGACCCGCAGGGGCTCGGAGCGCCAGCGAGAGAGAGTTTGGAGGGGCCAGGGGCCAGGGCCATGCCCCAGCCTCACCTGCAGCGTGGACTCGAGGAGAGGACGCGCTGGGGTGTGCGGGGTCGGTGCATGCTGCATGCACTAGGAGGAGGACAAATATCGAGGGGAGGGGGCAGTGCCCCCACCCCCCGGTATCACTCGGACACCTGGCCCGTCAGGCATGGCGGGATTCCGGGACTGAAACGTTATGTCCAATTAGCTAGTGGGGTTGGCTAGGATATAACATTGATTATTTTTTTAATCCACGACGACACGACTGCCGCGTCGAAGTCTTCCGCGTCCGGCGTGCGATGCGCAACGCGCAATGCGAAACGCATCGGCGACACAGCTCGCTCCTCCTCTCCATCCTTTTCTTGGTCATCGTCCTTGTCCTCTGAAGGGGGCATGGCGCGCGCAGGTAACATGCGCCGCTTGAGAACGGCAAGAATTTCAATAAAGGGACGCGAGAAAACCGTCAAAACCCGAGGTGAGAAAATGTTCCACGCACTTGTTTGTTGTTTGCAATTTGAAACAGTCTGCATGAGATGCACGACCGGCTGCAGTTGCAGTAGAAACAAAAACATCTGAAGATTCTGGGCTACACACCTACTAGACTAGGGTACTCCCCTATCTCTACAGACATCGCCCTTAACTTCTCTTTCCTCCACCTCCTCCTTTTCCCCCCTTCATTCCTTTGTCTTCGGTATCCGGGGTTCGGCTCAGGTGCGCTACCACGAGCCTGGTTCAGGCAAAAGCCGCAAAAGTGCGGCGGGAGATGTGTACTTTTCGTTCTTCCAAAAGCGGAGGCCGCGATTCATCGGCGATTCTCCAGGGACAGGAACAGGTATATTACGCGCGCGTATACACTTACACTTGTCCGCAGGCACACTTCCGACAGTCTTGCCCCAGTCCGCCCCTTGCGTCAGGCCCGTCATTGTGCACGCGGCCCCCCCACACTGTTGACTACTACGGGTGCGCAAATGCAAATGCTGACCTGACAAATACAAATGTCACAGTTGCTAGAAGCTTCAATACTACATCACACAGCACCATTTACAGACGTTGTGCACCTAGCGGAGTTTGATGGGCATGAGGAAGGCGATGCCGCTTAGCTTCCGAAATGGGGGCAAGTCTACCCGATTTGCTGGCAAAGTTCGTTGCGCGATCGAATCTACAAGTTGCGCCCTCAAGAACGGAAAGTGGATAATCCGTCTAGACTGATGACATGAGTTGGTGGCACATGCAGGTCCTCGTTCACCTTGGAGGAGAGGTATTGGTTGAGGAGTGCCTTCAGCTCATCGTTTTGCTGTTGCATCTCGCTCACTTCATTGATGAGGTTCCCACGGTTTACCAACAGCTGGTGATATTTCTGCATCGCCCGGTCAAGGGCGTTCCAAACGCGAGTCGTCTTGTCACTGATGACATTCGACATGCGCTCCCAAAACTCACGCTCCTCGCGGCGTGTGCCCTCGTGCCCAGTATCCTTCGCCGAGCGCTTGGTGAACTTTATGCCGTCGCTACCCTGCCCCTCTGATTGGTGCTCCTCGACAAATGCCTTGATGGCCTTAATGGCATCATTGGGGTGGATGAGCTCGTGGTTGTCCGCATCGGCAAGGAAGAAGGAGAGGAGCTTCTCGACATCGGCGGCGCCCTCGACGCCGAGAACTTTGAGTATGGAGTCAATTTTTAACAAGTTCTGCTCATCAGGCGACAGCGAATCTAACAGCTTCTGGATCTTGCCCTCAACAAGGAAGCCAGCTTCATTGCACAAGAGCTCAAGCATCCTCTTAATATTCTCATTGTCCATTTGGCTGCGAGCGACCGCCCCATCTTCCCCATACCGAGAGTTCTGCAGCGTAGCAGTGCCCCCCGCCGCGCCATCCGTGCCCGATTTAAAAATCTGCTCAGAAGGCGGGAACCAGTTCAGGCCAAGCTGGTGCTCGTGGATGATCTTGTCGGCTTGCAAGACCTTGCGCATCAGATCGGTCACGATCTCCTCGTTCATCTGCCAGACCTCACGATAGCGCTTGGTGTCGGCAACCTCAAAGTGTTGGAACTTGTTCTGTAAGTCTTTGAACTGCTCCGTGATGCGTTTGTACTCCTCGGTGAGGTCTTGGTTCTGACTCTTGTATCGCTTCTCCTCGCGCGCATATTTGGCCTTCAGTGCACTTAGCACATCTGTCATCCTCGTCAACTTCTTCTTCTGCTGCTTGATTGTGTTGGCGTTCTCTGCGTCTCGCTCAACAAGCACGCGGTAATTGTAGTCGAGCTTCTCTTGGTTGAGTTGGTAGGTGGCACGCATCTCCTCTAGCTGCTGCTCAAGCGTCTGGATTTCGGTTTCGAGTTTGATCTTCAAAATGTTGTAGTCCTCCGCATCCTGCGTGGCGAGAGGCGAATGGGTCAGCGGTCCACGGTTGGTCGTGGAGAGGGATGGATGAGCGCTTCACGAGGCGGTCCACGACGTGGTACACCAAGTGGGCAATGCCAGGGGGAGCAAGCCCGCGGGAGGCCGCGCGGCTGCTGCAATCATGCGACGCACCTGAACTCGCTGCGCTTCGAGCTGGCGCTGGTCCTCGTCCACTCGCCTCCGTCTGGCTTCCATGTACTGCTCTTCTTTCTCTCGCCTCTTGTCCATCAATGCATTGATCTCAGTCTCGTGCGCCTGCATGAGCTCATGCCGCTCCTGCGAGCAAGATCGGACGAGCGTCATTGATGGTGTGTTGGCAGATGATACATCTAGGCAGAGCAATGCTGTGCGATTCTCTTGCATGCGAGGAGTGGGCCAAAACCAAACGGCAGTCCTCGACCAAGTCCCCCGGGCGTCGCGGCGAGCGCGATCCGGCCGCCACTCCACCTGCATGAAGGCGGTTTCCACCTCCTCGAGCTCGTCCTCATACGCCCTACGCAGGGCGGTAAACTGTCGGCCCATGCGTTCGAGTAGAGTGTCAACGTCTTCCGATTGCTTCTTGAGCGACTTGATGTACTCGTCGTCCTTCGCCTTGAGCTCGAGACGGAAGTCTTTGATCAGACGGTCCTTCGATTGGGTTATACGATCACACGCCTCGCGCTGCACCTCGATCTCGTGAAGGAGCTCTTGGGGGATCTCCTTGTCGAAGAGCGCAGACCACTTCATGGCGACGGCTGCGTTTTGGCGCGCTGAAGACTCCGCCTCATATAGCAGCTTCTGGCGGCGGCTCTGTCGGTTGGACTCCTCGTTGATCCGCCGCTCGTTCTCGCGCATGTCGCCGGTGATGCGGACTTGGGTCACCTCGGCGCCACCATCGACCTGGAGCCAGTGGGACGGGGGCAAGCTTGGATGGGCGGTCTGCCGACCAGTCTTCAACGCGGTGTTCGAGCACGTGTCACCTGGATCTTGTCGATGCGCGAGCGAGACTCTGCAATCTGCTGGTTGGACCTCGACTCAGCCTGCTTCTCCTTCTCCATGCGCTCTTTGTCTGAGGCGAGGGTGCAGGAGAGTAAAGAACCAGCGCGGCGGAGCGCGACCGGGAGAGACGGGCGCCGCCGCACCTTGCTCGCTGGTGACGACGTTCTTCTCCTCGATGCGCTTGCGCCGCGCCGCGATGCGCTGCTCGCGATCGAGCACAGGCTCTCCCTCGCCCTCCATCGCCGCCTCCCTCCCTCTCTACTCTCTCTCTCCCTCTCTCTCTCTCTCTCTCTCTCTCTCTCTCTCTTCTCTCTCTCCCCCCCCCCTCTCCCTCCCTCTCTCTCCCCCTCCCCCCTCCTGCCGCCCGAGCGAGAGCCCCTCAGCCGCAACGACTCCCTTCCGTTCTTTTTACCCCATAGACAGGCTCTCTTTAATCTCGTTCGGATAGTCGGTGTCTCGGCGTGTGGGCCTCTCTACTATAAAACTCTCCCTCTTGGCGCGGCCCCTCGCCCCCTTCGCCTGTTGAGGGGATGGCGGGCGGTTGAGGCAGGAGAGAGAGAGCGAGACGTGAGAGAGAGAGAGAGAGAGAGAGAGAGAGAGAGAGAGAGAGAGAGACGGGAGGTTGGGGCAGAGAGCGTGAGTGTGGAGGCAAGGCGAGAGAGGAAAGAGGTCTGCCCCCCCCTCTCGGCGGAGAGCTGAAAGCATCATCCTGGAGCACGTAAGGAACCTAAGTAACGACACCCTCTCTTTCTCTCTCTCTCCCTCCGTCCCTTCTCCCCCTCTCCTCTCGCTCCAACCCTCTCTCCTTCATCTCGTGGCGCTGCTCTCGACGTTTTAGCTTGGCGAGACCCCCCGCGAGGATCCAATAAATGGCTTAAAAGACGTAAGAGAGAGGAAAATACTGCAGGAGCGCGGGCAGGCCAGCGAGCGGGCAGACGCGGCGCGGCGGCGGCCAACCGCTCTCGCGCCCCACTCCCTCCCTCCCTTCTCTCGCTCCCCCCCCCCCCCCCCCCATCGCTGCGGCATCTCCGGCTGTGAGGCGTGCGTGTGGAGCATGTTTGTCTACCTCTCCAAGAAGATTGCCATCCCCAACGGCGTGAAGCTCAAGAGCCTGAGCTGGAACAGCGTCAACGGGTGGATCGTGTGTGGAGGAGAGACGGGGCTGCTCAAGGTGAGCAAGAGGGGGAGGGAGGGAGGTGAGGGAGGGGGGAGGGGCGAGGGGGAGACAGGTTGGAGGGCGGGGGGGAAGGGAGGGGGGTAAGCGGGAGAGAGATGAAGTGGGGAGGAGGCAGGGATTGAGCAGGCGAGCGAAGGGCGAGAGGGGAGGGGGGCAGCATGGGACGCAGTATGCGGCACAGCGGACCCAACCGAGGGGCGGGGGGCGGGAGGGGGCGTGGGAATGTTCCATCTACACGGAACTCGAGATGGTGGGGACGGGAGGAATGCCGAGCACTCAACATACTAGTTCGCTCGCTTCCCCCGGCCTAGTATTGGTCGCTAGAGGTTCTCCCGTGCGGACATGCCCATGAGAGCGCGCGTCCCCTCCTTTCTCCCGCTTTGCTGCTCGCGAGTTGTGCGGCCCGCTCTGCAATGCAACGGAAAGCACTTACTTGCAGCCGGCGATGACGCTTCGGATCTTCCAACGGCCCAAACTTTCCAACGGCCGTACCGCTTCAGGTGCTCAAGCTGGACTCTGCACAGCAAGTGGAAAAATCAAAGGGTGCGGGCGCTCCTTCCAACCTCTCGATGAATCAGACCCTCGAGGGCCACAACGGCGCGGTGCGCAGCGCACTTTCTCACGCGCAGCAGGCCATGACGCGCTGATGTGGGGACGTGGCGGAGATCCTGCTGCTGCGCGGGGCTGTAGCCATGAGCGGCGGCTGCCTGGGCCGCACAACCGGTGGTGCGCAGTACCGCTTTTGCACGTATCATGCCGCCGTCCGCGTGCATAGGTGGTTTGTGTGTGCTGGAACGAGAACTACCGCAAGTTGACCACCTCGGACCAAAACGGCATGATCATCGTGTGGATGTTGCACAAAGGAATGTGGTACGAGGAGATGATCAACAACCGGAACAAGTCTACTGTGCGAGGCATGCGGTGGACCCCAGATGGGCAGCGCATATGCATTATCTACGAAGACGGTGCAGTGATTGTGGGTTCGGTTGACGGCAATCGCTTGTGGGGCAAGGAGATCAAGACAGAGCTGGCGCACGTCGAGTGGTCGCCCGACGGACGGAACATCCTCTTTTGCACAAAGTCCTGCGAGGTGCACATCTACGACTCCGTCGGCAACTTCGTCTCAAAGTTGCCGCTCTACTGCCTCGAGGACTCTGCTGCGGCCACCTCTCTCGTTGGCATCCAGTGGTACGACGGCGCCGAGGGGCTGCTCAGCCTCAATCAACCCGTCCTCGCGATTGGCTTTGAGAACGGCCGGCTGCAGCTGATGCGCGACGAGACAGACACGGCACCCGTCCTAGTGGATGCCGGCATGTCGCTCTCGACGATGCAATGGAATTCTAACGGCTCGGTCCTGGCGGTCGCCGGCACTCTCTCCACCACCAACTCGAGCGGTGAGCGGCGGGACGTTTGCATGGTCCAGTTCTATACGCCAAATGGTCAGCACATGCGAACCCTCAAAGTGCCCGGCTCGACCATGTCGGCGCTTTCTTGGGAGGGCGGCTCGCTCCGCGTGGCCCTCGCCGTCGACTCGTACATCTACTTCGCAAACATCCGGCCTGACTACCGCTGGGGTTTCATCGAGGACACGCTCATCTACTCCTTCACCACGCCCGAGCGGCACGAATCAGCGCTGTTCTTCTGGAACACCAAGACAGACGAGGGGTTCACTAAAATCCTTACCAAGCCGCTCGTCACCCTCCACGCGTCGGGCGACTGCTGCGTTTATGCCACGCAGGCCGAGGACGCCGCCAATCAGCACGTGCTGCGCCTCTGTTCGGCCAACGGCTCCCCCATTGACCAAAAGTACATCGACCTCGAGCCGGCGTTCATTACGCTCACACGGTACCATGTGGTCGCCGCCTCCGCAGATGCCGTGTATGTGTGGCAGTACCGTACCCTGACCAATAAGCTCACTTCTGTTGATGCGGGTACCGGGTCGCTCCGGCGGAAGGAGGGTCGCGAGCGCTGCTGGCACATCGACGACGCCATCCGCTCCAGCTCGGAGCCAGTGGCAATGGTTGCCGGCCGTGAGGCGTCCAAGGACCCGATTATCGCGATCGCCGCATCCTCGGCGTGTCTTCTAGTCGCGCGCGAATCAGGGGCACTCCTCCGCTTCTCGCTGCCACACATTGACCTCGAGCACACGTACCAGATCCGCGGCCGTACGCAGTCCATCAGCATCAACAGCAATTCGACGCGCGTGTCGCTCATCGATGCCAATGGGCTGCTAACGCTGTTCGATCTGGACACGACCAAGGGCAAGGGGGGTGAGGTGCTTCTACCCTCGGCCGGCGAAGAGCCGCCCGTGCGCTTTGAGCGGAAAGATGTGTGGCAGGTCCTTTGGGCGGAGGACAACGCTTCGCTCTTCGCCGTCATGGAGAAGTCACGGATGCTAGTTTTCCGCGACTTGCTACCTGATGAGCCTGTCCTGACCTCGGGCTATCTGTGCTCGTTCTCCGGCCTGGAAGTGCGCGCTGCGATGTTGGACACCATCATGCGCGAACCAAGGCGGCCAGAGAGGCGCCTCATGCAGACGTTTCAGACCATGTCGTTGCGTGAGGCGCAAACTGCCGCGCGAGAATCGTCGCTGACTGATGCCTTCAGCTTCGTCGAGGCCAACCCCCATCCGCGCCTCTGGCGGCTGGTGGCCGAGACAGCGCTGCAAAAGCTGGACTTTGGGGTGGCGGACAAGGCGTTTGTGCACGCCGAGGACTACATGGGCATACACTTCGTCAAGCGGCTGCGGCTGCTCGATGACGCCAAGAAGCAAGCGGCCGAGGTTGCTACCTACTTCTCGCAATTCGATGCGGCGGACAAGATCTACCGCGAGCTTGATCGGCGCGACTTGGCGCTTCAGATGCGCGCGAACATCGGGGATTGGTCCAAGGTAGTTCAACTCGTGCAGCAGGGCGGCGGCGGCGACGACACGATGCTCATGAAGGCGTGGGACAAGATCGGCGACCATTACGTGGAGCGTGGGGAGCTTGAGAAAGCGGCCAAGTACTACTCGCAGGCACAGAACATGGAGGCGCTGGCCAACTGCCTCTACCGCGCCGAAGACTTTGCTGGTCTAGTAAAGCTTGCAACCGACCTGCCCGACGGCACACCTCTGCTTAAAGAGATAGGTCGCAAGCTTAGCTCGGTGGGCATGGCAAACGAGGCGAGTGACGCCTTTGTGAAGGGCGGTGATGTCAGTTTGGCAATCGACGCGTGCCTCATGCTGCAGCACTTCCAGGGGGCCATCGAGATGGCCGAACAGCATAACTTTCCCACCGTCCACAAGGCTCTTGCGCAGTATGCAAGCCAACTGATCGAATCGGGCAAGCTCCTCCAAGCGGTCGAGCTGTATAGCAAGGCCAACCAGTACACCGAGGCAGCGAGGCTGCTCACAAAGATCGCGGCAGACGTTGGGGCCTCGCGCAGCAATCCTCTCCGCGCGAAGAAGCTCTTTGTGGCGGCGGCCCTCGAAATCGAACGGATGCGCAAGCAGATGCTCGAGAGCAAGGCGCCCCAAGGTGGCACTCAGACTGCCGCGCAAACACTCGAGTCGCTTGTCACGCAGGTGCGCCAGCGCATTTGCATATCCCTCACATTCCAGAGGTCCAAAACCATAGGCCCCCACAGCCCAAGGCCTTCCACCTACGCACTCGGGACGCCTTCCATTCGCGCATGCCCCGGCCGACGACGAGCTCTCTCGCAGTGCGCGTTGCCTCGTGGTGAGCTTGCCCTCCCTTTCCTATGACATCCTCACCAGGACAAGGCCACGGGCGGCGACAAGTGGCTGGACAACGCGTGGCGTGGGGCGGAGGCCTACCACTTTCTCCTCCTAGCCCAACGCCAGCTCTACGGGGGCAGAGCGCTCGATGCCATGCGGACCGCCCTCCGCCTCCGAGAGTATGAGACTGTGTTGTCCAAGGAAGAAATCTACTCTTTGATCGCCCTCTCTGCTTTCTACGCCAAATTCTACGGCCAATGCTCGCGTGCGTTCGTCAAGCTCCAGACTGCTGGCGTATCTGACGCACAGCAAGCCGAGATTTCTAAGCTTGCTCTGTCCATTTTCACACGCTTCACACCGACGGATCCTAGTCAAAAGCGGGCCGATTGCCCATCCTGTGGGGAGAACGTCAAAGAGTGGGACGCTCACTGTGCCGGATGTGGGCAGCACCTCCCTGCATGCACCTTGACAGGCAAGGCGATACTCGAGCCCCACCTCACCGCCAAGTGCCGGGTGTGCAAGCACTCTTTCTATGAGACGGAGGCGCAGGGCCTCCGGAATTGCCCGCTGTGTCACGCACAGCTACCGCTGCAGCTCCACGGTGGCTATTAGCTATTGGGATCGAGTCTCTCTCGGAACGCCCCGCGCCGTCCCGCTCGCATCTTCTCGTGCCAACCAAGCCTTGATGATCCGTTGAGGAATGACGCCCGATGGTTGCCAATTGGGGGTATTCATAGCCTCGGCCGTGGACTCGCCACCCCAAGTTATGATAACTCTTCTGCTTTTGGCACCGTTGGATACATACCTTCCGTGCGTTTGCAGATTGCTTACCTAGAATATTGTCTATCCATTTGCCTGTGCAAAACGAGGAAATTTGGGAGATGATAGTGTGAGAGTGAGAGGCGTGGCACAGTTGGTATTGGTGACGGCCACGGCCTATGGAGAGACGTCGAATCTGCCGACGTGTTAAGTAGTTGCTTCAAGTGCCGTGACGCGCATGCGTTAGAGGTGGAGGAGAGTGGGTTGAAAAAAAACTTTTGTTGATCCGGAGGCCCACAATTTTTCATCGTCGGACCGGGGGAAGGTTTCCCCTCGTCTCTCTCCCCGCTCTAACTAATCCGAATCCGAGGCAGAGCGATGGCGACCGACCCGCCTGACAGCAGCCGACCTTCGCCGCGCTCCAGCGAGAGCACGGCGGTGGTCAGCCCCCCCTTGTCGATGGTGTTCGGACTAAATGGTCCGGGTACACCGGTCGGCGGTCTCACCGGTGTTTCATCAACTACTTTTATAAGTAGGAGGCCAATGGGGGCCTCGCGCCCCCCTCACTCCATCGCAGACACCCCCTGGGTGGGCCCGCACAACCAACCTCAGCCCCTGCCTGCTGGCAGGGGCTGAGCTGACACCACTCTGGTCCAGACCTTCCCCGAGCGCGCGCCGCGCGCTGCTCGCATTCGCCTGCACTGGCCCTCGCTCGTACTGACCCCCCCCCTCACCACTGAGCCACAGACCACCGAGGCCGCCAGGTGGGCACCCAGGGCCAGCGAGACGAGCGAGGGAGCGAGGCAGGAGAGGCCAGGGGCACTGCCCCAGCCTCCACTGCCCCCTGAGCTGCCCTGGCGGGCCCTCTGGGGGGGCCCGAGGGGCCCCCCAGAAGGGGGCCATGGCGCGCGCCATGCAGCACACGCCCGTAGGAGAACGAAGAGAACGACGGGAAAAGAACGACAAAAAAACGACATGATCCGGCCCGAGAATAGGTAAGAGAACCGCCTGTCGTGTCTACGGTATATCAACGGGAGGACACCCCGCGCGGCAAGCAAACACCGCGAAAGTGCGGCAGCGGACGAAGAAAGGCCGAAGGGCGGGGGCCGAGACCCCCCGGGGACAATATAAGATAGTTCAGAAGGCGTTTTACGTTTGTCTGCCACAGGAACACCCAACAACAGGTCTGCCCCAACCCACCCCTTGCGCTTGGCCCGTCGTAGTGTACGCGCCCCCCCCCCCCATACCAAAGACAAAGGAATGAAGGGGGTAGTGTAAAGGGAGTGAGTGTTCTGGGGTATAGGCGATGGCGTGAGTCGGTACCGTGAGTGCGTGGTCTTTATAGCTAGCGGTAGTAGCCTGAATCTTCAGATGTTTTCTTTTTCTCACCGGTGTTTCATGCCACCGCCGCACTCGGCCGAAATCTGCTTCACCTGCCCACGCAGCATGGCCGCCAGCCCCACACCACACCACTTCCAGCCTTAATCTGAGGAGGATGACACCGGCTTGCCTACGCGCTCCTACGCGCAGAACCCCATCCAGCATATTGGTACGCTGCCTCCCAATAACCCCGCAGACTACCTAACCGCGCGCTCGGGAATCGTGGCAATACAGCCCTCTAGCCCTCTTGGCGGGCGCTGCGCTGCTTCCGCAGGACTTCCTATGCCATCTACCGAACGGTCGCCAAGTGCATCGCGTTCGCGAACGTACTCGTTGGCACCGGGGCAGCGTACGAGCCTCCTCAGCAAGAACTCTCACCCAGCGCGCCCGGTCGCGTTCGAAAGTTGGGCACTCCGGCCCATTCGGCCGGGTGACGTCAGCATAGTTGACGGCGCCACACACGGCCAACCACACGCGCAATGCGCGCGGGCGGCGGCGGCGATTGGCGTGGCTGCTAGGGCGGCACCTTTGGATATGGTGCCTGATGGGGCATTCTGTCCCGCCATCCCGTCCAGGTATTTGGCCTCCGGGTACGCCGACTTCCGAAGAGATGAAAGCGGCCCTGGCGGAAGATCCGTTCGTAGAGCCACTCCTAGCTAGGCTCAGGAGAGACGGTCAATCACGAGCCATCAGGCCAAGGGTCGCCTCCGCCGGCCGCCGCCTCAGGCCCCATTGCCGACGATGATTCGTCTTCCAGTCCTGTCGCTCCCGTTCCCGTTTCCGCTCAGCAATCCAAGACGCTTCGCCGTTTCGTCGTTCACGGTGGGCTCGTCTACTATCGGCGCGCCGTTCCTGACTCCACCGACCCGGACTCGCTAGTGCTCTAGTGCTCTATGTTCCGCCCTCGTTGCGGTCTCGCTACCTCTTCGCCTACCACGATCGCTCCGGTCACCTCGGAGTTTCTCGAATGTTAGGGCTAGGTAAAAATATGTGACATATTGAACTACATATTTGGGTCAACTTCTCCGGATTACATATCGTTACATTTTCGTACATATTTCACATATTTACGGCATATTTGGGCAGTAGGGAGGAGGTTTACATACTAACTCCCTTGCAGATCAAGCTAGTGTCCGCGTCCCTCATATTGCGTTACAAGCTCACAACAAGCGCAAGCAGGAGCAGGGGGTCTACGTACTACGTACCTGGCAAATAATCTGATGTTTCATTCATGAGCGAAGCGGTGTGCTAGCTCTTTTATGTTCTTGTGGTTGGTGTGGGTGGGTGCTTTTGACTTTTTTGAGGCAGAGGGACGCCTCCCCGGCGCATTTTCATCTTATTGTATGTACATATTTTCTACATATTTGGGCGGATTTTCTACATATTTCGACATATTTTTACTACATACTTGGGCAACAAAGTGTACATATTTTTACCTAGCCCTATCGAATGTCCGGTCTTCTTCGTACTCGGGTGCCCGACCCCATCCAGAATTTCATTCACCCGACTCCCGGCGGGGAGGAGGGCCAAAGCGCCAAAGCGCCGCGCGAACCGCCGGTGCCGCTCGCGACGGAGTGGCTCAGAGCCCTCCGGTAGCGCTCGACTCGACAATTCTGTCCAAGTGGATGGCCGAGAAAGCGCCGGCAGCGCGCCCGACCGCGTTCGAAAGTTGGGCACTCCGTCCGGCCCGTTCGGCCGGGTAAAGTTAGCGTAGTTGACGGCGCCACACACGGCCGACTACGGCGCGATGAGCGCGGGCGGCGGCGGCGGCGACGATTGGCGTGGCTGCTAGGGCGGCACCTTTGGATATGGTGCCTGGTGGGGCATTCTGTCCAAGTGGATGGCCGAGAAAGCGCCGGCAGCGCGCCCGACCGCGTGTGAAAGTTGGGCACTCCGGCCCGTTCGGCTGAGTGAATAGCGCATACCTTACCGTGAAACCAATCATGGTAATGCGCCTCGTAATCCTCGAGAGCTGCAAGGCCTACCACGATCGGCTCAGTCGTCCTCAAAAGTGCTGCCACATTGGGGAAGTGGGCTGCATGTGCGCCCAAGCTGCGTCCACGCTCGCGCGCTCGCGCAATCCCTCCAACAGATCAGCATCAGCATGCGATGATAGTGATAGTATCATAATGATAGTGCCCTCGCTCCGCGTGCACCACCTACCTTTGCACCCACTTGCACCATGACGGGAGGGGGGGTTCTTCGCGCTCGTCGAGGTCGCTGTTGTCGTTGCTGTCGCTGTCGCCGCGCTCGCGCTCGTCCTCGCCACCCCTTGCCCTTGCCCGCTCTTGCACCGATGACGCTGGACCTGCACGCTCGCACGCGCGTGCGAGATGGTCCACGTCAATGTGGATGCCCATCCCGCAACGCAGTGCGGCGCGAGCGCGGCGCGAGCGATCTGAGGGGTGAGACGGGACAGTTCAGCGCGTGGGGGACGCCGTTGTGCACCGGGCGCGAGGTGCAATAGGTCCCCCGCGGGACGCCTTGCGTGCGCATGGCGCATGGAAACTTTTCGCTGTGCTCGTGTGTACACCCCTCCCGCGGGGGACCTCCGGGCGTGTGATTGCGAATGGAAACTCGGGTGGCAGCCTGTTCAACATTACACATAGTCGAATATTCACTGGTCACCGCGATGGCGATGGCGATGGCGATGGTCCGATGGTCGATGGTGCCAGTGCCAGTGCCAGGGCGATGGGTACAACGTACAACGTTGCGAATTGTATTCTTGTAGAAAATCTTGTTAGCTAGCATCCCTAGCTACATACACCGGACGAGCCATGCATCAACATCAACCGCGCACACCCGCACACCCGCATACCCCCATCGCGGCGTGGGGGCGCCGTTGCTCCGTTACGGAGGAGGTCTACGGACCCGCAGCACTACCATAGCACTAGGATTAGACAGACAAGAAAACTCTGACAGTACTCGTATGAATGCTCGCTCACGTCTCAACGGAGGAGATGACGTGCTTTCGGCGGCGTGTCCCGGCCACCCCCAGCCTCCAGGCTGCTCCCCGGCAGAGCGGCAGCCAGCGAACGCGTACGAGCCGGCACCAGAAAGGCTCAGTGCCGATGGCCCGACCCTTGTTCCTCGCGGCAATGGGCCTGTGTTCTGCGGTGTCAGCTGTGCACATACCTTCCCCGACTGGGACCTACGCCCCGTTTGTCTCACGTACCTATGAGATGCTGGCGGAAGCTGGGGTGACGATGCGCCCCTATGAGATACCCGATGAGCTAGCTGTCGTCGAAGGGGCCGGCGGCGCTCATCTGACGGTTCGATCCTTTTGCACTGATAAGCTACGGCAGGGGCGCCTCCTGCTCCTTGATGGCGGGCCGTCACTGCAGGTCCTCAATCTATGTTTTTTCCCACGACTTGACTTGCCTCTCCCCACATTCTCGGCGGATCTCGTGACGCTTCGGGGCGGCTCTCTCATTGCCATTGACTGTCAGCCCAACGGCAGATCTCCACCCCCAAACAAAGAGGCTGACGCTGCGCTGGATGCCGCTTTTGCGCATCATCGTCCACGCCTGCCTTCTGGCGGACCGATTCCCCCAGAGTCAGCTCGTTTTTTTTCGCGTCGATTCCTATGGTCCCGACTACCAGCGCAGACAACCCCTACGCAGATACAAGAGCTCGTCCTACCCGCATTCGAGGAATATCTCCAAGCCTATTTGTACGCATAGCACCTGCCTTTCCCCGGTTTCCCTCATTTGCTTATTTATGCGCAAGAACGAATGAGAGGCTTTCTACAACTCACCCCCGATTTTTTCATCGCGGTTAGGCGCCTCATGACTGACTCGACTCCGCTCTCTGACGACGCCGATGTCGAAGCTGTGCGCGCTGCGCAGCTGGAGTATACGCGCTATCGCACAGAGGAGGACCCTGCACGCCCAATGCTGTCTCGAATTTTCGGCAACGATTTGGCAGAACGATTGCTGCGCGAGGTGCTTTTCGACTTGCCCCTCGTCCTTGAGAGCAGTCAGAGCGATACACTCTACTCGAGGAATCTTGGCACGCCGTAGTCCCTCTCAAGCTTCTTGTCTTTCGACTGCATGCATGCGGGAGGGATATGCACAATTAGAGCCCGACTAAAATATGGACAATCGCCCTAGCTAGCTATCAGCTGCTGTCTTATGCTGTGTTTCCAATGTTCCGGCGATGCCGGCTATTGGTAGTATTTGCATGGTCACCTACTGCCTGCTCTTCTAGCGGCCTTGCATGTTCGTTGCCGAGGGGTGTTTGTTTTTTATCTTGCCCTGATGAAGAAAATAAGAAAATTGAGCCCTCGATTTTGATTTAGACTAGCAGGGCGAGTCGCTGCGCGCGCCACCATGACGTCGCTCTCAGCCGGAGCGCTGTCCGACCTGCTCCTGCAGCCAAGGCACTCAACCACGCGGCGAGCACGGGCGTGCAACACGTCGCACAATGACCAACCGCTCATCTCGGCGATCGTACAGACCTTTCATGACAGTGCCAATGCGCTGCAGTTGGTGCACCGCTTGCGCACTGCGGCTGCAGCCTTAGGCTCAGCGAGTGCTCTGGAGATTCTGGTCAACGACGATTCGCGGAGCGATGCAGCCTCTTGGCTGGAGGTGCTCACTGGGCCAAACGACTTCCTCGTCTCCTCGCCAAATGTGCATGAGATCCGTGCCTACAACCGATTGGCCAGGTTTGCACGAGGCCGATATTTGCTACTATTGCAGGGCGATCACTGTCTCCCGCCCACGTCAGCCTGGCTGCGCACGGGACTAGGTCTCTTCTCAATTTTCCCCCGACTGGGGCTGATAGGCGGGCAAATGGGATTCGACCAGGTCCCATTCAAGAAGATTGCAGAGAGAGTGTCATGGGGTGTCGAGCCGTGCAAGCCGATTCCGTACCGAGTCCCCACCACAATAGCTGCAAAGCATAGATCCACCGAGCTTACGCCGGGGGATTCGAGCGCCGCTTCCGGTGCCGCATTCATGTTTGTCGCCGGAGTTAATATCGGCCCGCTTCTCGTCCGGCGCGACGCCTTTCTGCTTGTCGGCGGCTTCGATGAAGCGTTCTCTTGTGCTGGGGAACCTGGGATACAATTGGACACTGACCTGTCGTTGCGCATGTGGGCCTCAGGGTACGAGGTGGGGCTGTACACCTCGGCGGTCTCCAATGGTGTTGGGGGCCGGAAGACGAGGAAGAATGTCGCTCAAAAGCGCTTGCGAAGACTGAACGACGCAGCTAATGGCGCAGTGTGCGAGAAGTTGTTGCTGCGACACGATAGTGGCGCGGTGGCTGCGGCCAATAGGCGGCTTGAGCGCGTCGCCGCGCCAGAGCGCTTGCGGACGAGAGAGCTGAAGCAACGAGCACATCAATCTGCGGGCGCGTGCCAAGTTGACTTCAACAGGTGAGAGGTCTACTAGAGCGGTAGTAGTCATCATGTCCAATAGCCGAATGAAGGCTTTTCGCGTTTTGATTGTCATTGATGGGAGTGGGAGACAAGGACGAGGACAGGGGGCAGGCAAGTTGGATTTTTAAAACTTCATAATATTTGTACGGCACTTGCGGCGCCTGGAACCACTACCTACACGTAGTATACTTTCTACACCCCCACTCGCCACTCCCCTAGCCCTTAGCCCCCCGCCATCAGGCGGCTCCCCCCGTGCACTAGGGGGATCGGGGTGAAGGGCTTAGATATGGTCCGGTGGCCCGCGCCCCCCCCCCGGTGATCATTACCCCCTTCCCCCTGCGCGTACCGGGCTGGCGGCGGCCTCAGTCCGGACTTATCCTGTAAATAGGTGCGGGATTTACCTATTTTTCGTGGGCGGAGCTCGGAGCTCTCGCTCACGCCCCCCCCCTTCTCCGCGCCCTCTCTCCCCTCTCCTGCGGCACGCGCGATGGCGGGCCTGCGACAGGCCTCCGGCTGCCCTCTGGCGTCTCCCATGGGCTCCTGGAGGCCAGCTCAGGGGGCAGAGGAGGCTGGTGCCTCTCCCTCGCTGGCGCTCCTAAGCCTCAGAGGCCCCCACTCTGCACCTGTCTGCCTGTTGACTAGGGGGGAGGGGGTGTTAGAGCGATAGGCTGGCCACGACAGGCAAGGACGCGCGAGGTAGGCGAGCCTGTGGAGAGTGGGGAAGGAAGTGGGTCAGCAGGGCAGTCTGCTCCTGGCAAGCCATCAGGCATGCCAGAGCCAGAGCTTGGGTGGTTCCTCCCCCATAGCAGGGGAGGAGTGGGAGTGGATGGAGAGAGGGGGGGGCTCGTGCCCCCCCGAGGCTAGGGAATACTTTGACCAGTTAACCAGTTAAGTGTGTTAACTACTGCATGAAAGGGCACAGGCGAGAAGCGTTCAATCGCCATCACCCACAGATGGAAAAGCGTTCAATCGCCATAAGCCACCAGCCTACACATGACACATGGAAAAGCCTTCAATCGCCGCCATCACCCATCACCCCCACGTATGGAAAAGCGTTCAATCGCCATCACCTCCCCTTTCCCCGGATGCTCCGTCATACCGTCATATGACACTGGTTGAGGACCTGAGTATGATATCTCATACCTGATATCATATGATACTATGATAGTGCCGCGCAGCGGGCTCTTCGATTGTCGACCACAGGAGTGCGTTACCTGGAAGCTTGCACAACGGGCGTCGCGCCCAGTGCCCAGTGGCCAGTGGCAGGGATCATCATCACCATTCCCATCCTCTCCACCATCCTCCTCCTCGTGCCCATCAGCCATGGATGCTGTGAGTTGTGAGCTGTGGAGAGAGGAGGGGGGGGGGGGGGGGGCGACTCGCGGTTGGCGATTCGCGCCTTCGCGCCTATATATATATATAAGTATACATTGTATATAGGTTCTATTTATAGGTCAATTTTGTCATACTGATACTCAGTATCAGGTGCCTCGGACCTGAGTATGATGTATCATATATGATATCATATATGACAGAACATCCGGGCCCCTTTCCCCGCAAGGGCCTATGACGTGTTCCCCATTTGACACCGTGAGGATCCGCGATTTTGAGGAAGACTGAACACGCACATTCAAACCTATGCCCGGTACTATATATATAGTAGTAGGAAATTCTGAAGGTGGTAAGCGTTCAACTCGCCATCACCCCCACACATGGAAAAGCATCTAATCCCTGCTCCACTGTTGTATTCCTGCCCGTCTTGGCGGGCGGCAGCCGCCAGCAGAAATGCATGTATTGCGGCATGCATACCTCGACCGCTTGCAGCATCTGCAGTACGCCCGGTAACGGCCTCGTGCCGGTTTGCGTCAGTCAAAATCGTAAGGGCATTCGCAAAGAGTGCGCTGCCACGCATGAGCGATTCCCAAATTGGTATCCTCGGGGAGACCCCAAGCGACCGGGCCGCGGCGGCAACAAGCGTAAGCGTAGTCGCAGCGCCAATTATAATCCCGCTATGTATATGCCAGATTGCATGCCCTGTGATGACGACTAGTTGCGAGCGTGTGCGTGTGCGTGATCACGTTTCAGCGTTTAGCGATCACGTTTCAACGTTCTACGGACGGTGATTTGCCACCTCCAATCGATCAAAACGTCGAATAAATGGCGTCGAGCGTCATATATATATGGTGTCTGTGCGTATACGATGTCATATGAGCGACCAATGGTCATATCTATGCTATATGACTCTGATAATGTGCTAAAATACCTCAAAAAAGGTCAAAACAAAACTATTTTAGTGTTAGTAAGGACGACAACAAAACCATTTGATTCTCACGTAAACACCCGGTTTCTCATGTGCGCAAACGGACTCTGAAAAAGGCCACTTCGGCCCACTGCCACTGCGATGTTGCCTCGGAGAGGGTTGTCCGATGGGCCACCGGCCAGGGCTCCTCTGCCAGGCATACTTAGGGGTTGGGATGGGCGCGGATGCATCCGCATGGGTCCACTGCCCACTTCCGCGGCGGTCCCGGTGGGGCCCGTCGCGTTGGCGTTCGTCAAGGGGCCGGCAAATGCCGGCCGCTCTGCAGGAAATGCTCACGCCAGCGCGCCAGCTGGTGTGGGGGGGCATCATTTGGTGTGAAAGGCGCTTCTTTGGCGCCAGTCCTCGTGTCAGGGTCTCAGGTGGCTGCATGCGCCGCGGAAGCACCCTGCCGCGCGCGCCATGTCCCCCACTGCGGGTCGCGTTGGCAGCGCGCGAAAGGGCGTCTGGAGCCCGACTTCAGATGCCGATAGCGAGCGTGATTTCGTCGCGGTCAGGTGGACCCTCGCGGCGAGTCTATCGGGAGTGCTTGTGAGGGCCCCAATCCACCGGGCCCGGCGTCTCAGCTGCCCTGTGAGTCTGTCTGTGTGAATCTGCCCGCGAGTCGTTCAACGTCAATTTCTGTAGTCTTCAATATTTGTATACAAAAAAATCGAATTTCGCTTAATATTTATGCTAGGGGCCTATTAGATAGTGACCATATTAGCTGCCTGGGCGCAAAAAATACAGATTAGGGTGCTAATTTGACCTAGTTATGACAAGATGAAGTCGTTGTCTTTAAGACTACCGGTAGTCTTCGTTGCGCCCCTTCAACCGCTGAGAATGTGGAAGGCACAAGGGCTGGTGCGTGGCGCGTGGGGCGTGCAGACATGCAGTGTGCAAGCAGGCTGGAGGGGCAGGGGAGTGAGCCCACTTGGGCCAGCCATTGCGCGCTTGCGCGCGCCCACGCCCACGCGTTGTGATAGTTTTTTTTTTGGAGAGAGCGGCCTTACCAGACCAAATGTCGAGACATGTCTTGAGACTTTTTTTGGGGGGAAATCCGCCCAAATGTCTAAAGGAATGTCTAGACATTTCTGCCAGGCCCTATCGGGAGCGCCAGCGAGGGAGAGGCAGGGGAGGCCAAGGCCCAGCCCCAGCCTCCTCTGCCCCCTGAGCTGGCCTCCAGGAGCCTCCAGGGGCCGCCTGAGGGCAGCTGGAGGCCTGCCGCAGGCGCGCCATCGCGCGTGCCGCAGGAGAGGGGAGAGAGAGCGCGGAGAAGGGGGTGGGCGCGAGCGAGAGCTCCGCTCACCGGAAAATAGGTAAGTCCCGCACCTGTTTACAGGATAAGTCGAGACAGAGTCGGCCGCCCACTCGGAGACACAGGAGGAAGGGGGGGAAAGATCACCGGGGGGGGGCGCGGGCCACCGGACCATATCTAAGCCCTCCACCCCAATCCCCCTAGTAGTGTACGGGGGGAGCCGCCTGATGGCGGGGGGAGAAGGGCCGGGGGAATGGGGGTGTAGAGAGTATGCTACGTGCTACTTGTAGTGGGTAGTGGTTCCATTCGCCGCGAGTGCGGTAAGAATATTAAAATGTTTTATAGGAAGCTTATTTAGGCCTTCGTTTGCCCATTCCAGATGGTGCCCTCCGCCCTCCGCACCCCCCTAGTGAGTGGCCGGGATACGTGCTACGTAGATTCCATAGCTCCATAGAGCATAGAGCATAGAGCTGCTCAAGTCTACACCTACAACGAGTAAATACGAGGGGCCGACGAGCAAGAGACAAGAGAGATTAACAATCAGACATGTTTTTGAAGCTTTTGAGTCTTGTCGCAGCCTGCAGCTGCGTTACCGGAACCGGCATTCGTCGGTCTGTGATCTGTGATCTGTGAATGAGCCACGTGCAGGACTGGGAATCTGGGAATCTAGGGATGGCCGCACTAACGGTAAAACTTGCACAACCACACCGAGGAGGACGGTCGCCGGCCGGCGGCGCATCGCAGTCTCGTCACGATGAGCGAGAGGAGTACTAAGTAGAGACTCTGATGATCCCGATGATCCGAAGCGTGGTGGACGGTCCTCTGGATGGTCTCTGATGTCCGATCTGAGAGCTCTCCGCGTCGCCCGCAGGGGGAGATTCAGTTCTCGCCTCTTCGAGAGGGGCGCCGCGGCGCGCCGCCTTTGCCTCGTAGCCCCGCGGATCTCGTCGCCCTCCACCTCGGCGGCTCATTGAAAGCTCTGCGAGATCATAAGATCCCCCCACCTCGCACTCGCCTCAAACTCTCTCCTCCTCTGCGGTGGGTGCGATCGAGCAGCGGAGATAGAGAAGCGACTCGAGAGCTTGGAGAGAGAGACTCAGAAGACCTTGGGGAGTACTCTAGTGAGGAGAGAAGTCGCCGCTGGTGGTGGGGGAGGGGGGAGTGAGAGTGAGTGGGGAGGGAGAGAGAGAGCACGCGTTTGGCTTGGTGGGCGCGTCGCCCTCGGGGGAAGGGGGGGGGGGGGGGGAAGGGGGGAGCGGGAGGGGGGGGGGGGTGCCGCGTTCCTTCCGTGAGGATCCCGCGGGGGGAGGGGGGAGGGGGGGGGCGGGGGGGGCGCGGCGGGGGAGTGGGGTACGCATCGCCCCCCTCCCTCCCCCTTTGGGTCCGCCGCGGGGGGAGGGGAGGGGGGAGGAAGGGGGGGGGGGGGCGGGAGAGGGGGGATGCGCTCTTTCCCCTCGCGCGCTCGCTGTGTCCTCGCTCCAGCCACTCCAAGGACTTCGTCTCCTGCCCTGCACGCAGCCAGCACCCCCCAGTTCCGCTCCCCCGCCTTCCCGCCGCCAACCCCCCACCCCCCTTCCCCCTTCTCCTCTACGTTCCCTTCCCCCTCTCATTGCCCATGGTGGCCGCCGCCGCGCTCGACGGGCTCGGAGGATCGGTGGCTTCCTGCTCTTCCGAGGATGAGGAACTGCGCCAGTGCGTTCGTGCGCTCGTGGCCTGCTGCCGCGCTGCTAAGGGCAAGGGACCTGCCCACGACGACCAGATGGCGCAGATGAGGAAGGTGATTCGGCTGCTCTCTCTCTCGGAGACCGAGTTGGCCGCGATGCCGGCAGACGAGCGAGACGCGGTGCTTATGATCCGAGCCTCGACGCTGGAGAAAATGCGACGCGCCAAACGGGTCAGCTCTGGCGATCCGCGTGCAGCACTGGGAATGGTTCATTCAGGATCGGTTGCGATTCCGGGGCGAACTGGTCGGGGCGAGCCTGGCGGTTCCTCCGGGCTCTTGAATGTCGCCCAGTCGGCTCCTGCCTCCTTCCTTCGGTCGGAGGAAGTCGTGGATAGCTCGCCGTCCACGTCGATGAGCTCCATGATGGGTGGGATGTCTATTGGGGTGTCTCCTGGAGAGCCTATGGGGCCACCCGCCTTCTACGTGCGAAAATTACCGGCGCGGAGCTCGGCCGATATGCCCAGCGCCTGCTAGGCCACTCACATTTCTGAGTGCCAATGACAGCAATTTTGCTCACCCACCATATGGGTGGTCCTCACATTCTTTCCACGCCGGTGCAATGTGAGAAGCTTTCTTACTCGTGACGACGTGAGCCTGGAGTCCAAACAGTGAGCTGCTCTGCATGGTGCAACTGGACGTGCACGACTTGGATCGCCGATCTCATGTGCGCTTAGGTTTGGGGGTTTTCGACTCCGACATGAGATTCATCATGTTGTCCTGCAATGTTGTCGGCAAAGATGCTCTCACGTTGAGACCAATTCCACCACATGAAGATACATGCTTGTGACGTGCCTGCTATACACATGTTGATCCATCCAACAACGAAGCTTTGAAGAGGAGCCGCTCTCCTCGTCTCTTTATTAGCGCTGTCTACCACGGTATGCTGCGTGCCCTTTTGTGGCCAAATACAGAAAAGTGCTGCAAATATTTTCCCGCATAGCGTCAAAAGATGTCGTTGCCATTGTGGAACGGTAACCGTGAACGATAAACAAACTTCCTAGAGCACTAACACTCGAGTCATATTCTCACGACCACGAGATTGAAAAATCATGGAGATGGAGATTGAAACATCATGGAGATTGAAAAATCATGGAGATTTGCGAAAAATCATGAAGAAGACTTGCGCCACTGCGACGGCGTGCGGCAGTGCACCCCCTGGGTGGCAGGGGTTGAGCAGTCAACACACCTGTCCATACACTCAACGGTCAACGGGCGCGCGCCGCACGCATTTGCCTGTGTCGCCCTGGCACCACCGCAGTGACCAGGGCGGCCGAGAGGAGGGAGAGCGACGCCATCGCTCGCGCTCTCTCCAAATCAGAGCCGGATAAAATTCCTCTTACAAAAAAATTCTTAACATTCTCACCGCGCGCGCGACCCTGCGACATTTTCCTGACAGCCGAGCCCGCATCCCTTATCACTCCCTCTCACTCGTCACTCGCCTTGCTTGCGGCTCGTCCCCTCGTGCTCTACCTAGGGGCTCAGTGTTCAGGGTTTCCAGTGGCAGGCGGCGTGCACCGATCCCCGATGCCGATGGTCGACTTCTCGGCCTTCCCTCGCGCCATCGGGCGGCCGGGTTTCTCTTGGGTTTCCCGTGGTTGTTGTCGCGTTAAGCATTGGACTTGAGGCTGCGTTGTGCACTGAGCCTTCGCGGTGTTGGGTCGCGGGGGGTGGTGGGCGGTATGGGTATGGCGTTCGGTGGCAGCAGGGCTGTACGTGATTCCAGTGATTCCAGCCTAGTCATAGAATTTCCCAGACTGGTAGGTCCAAGTCATACCATCAGCTGGACTAGGCTAGTCTAGTCATGCCTATCATGTATCCTGCGGACTATGACTCGCAGTCCACTCCGAGGGCCATGACTAGGATTTCATAGTCGGACTATGGTCATACTAGGGTCTCCATAAGTTTGCATAAATTTGCAAAAAAGGTTGCAGCCTCCTCAGAGCCCCCGTGAAGGTGTACTCTGAGAAGAAATTTGATATTTGATGAGCCACCCCGAGGCCGAGGGGGACTCGAGCTATAACCCCTAGCCTTTCGACTGCAAGAGTTCCCAGCGCGCCACCAACGGTCTGCTGTTCGCCGCACTCAAATTGACATTTGTGACATTTATATCTACAAAGCAACTAGTTGTGTCACTTGCCTCAGTCGCGAAAACAGAACGATGTCGCAGAAATGCAAGGAGAGGCCATTCGCCTACCGCCGTACCCAAACGCACCAACGCCAGATAGGCTGAAAGCACCGATATATCATGGCATGCAGATACATCCTAGGCGACTTTTATAAAATTGAGTTCGACACAACTATACATTCCATCACATACCAGTCATAGAACGCACCCTCAATAGATTCACGACCCTCACTAGGGGACTTGCGCCGTCGGGCTCACACTCCTCCGCACGCACGTACACAGCGTCCAGGGGCAGGAAACCGAAAATCAAGAGCGCGCAAGAACTCAGCGCCCCTGCATCCAAACCTAACGCCAGGGGCGAGCTCGAAATGAGCGACAACCTTGCCATGGTGGCGCGAGCGCTAGATATAGAAGCCAGACTAGCTTAGCCATCCATCCGAAACAACTGGGTGACAACAACCGAATCCGGCCAGCAAACCAATCGCCCGGCAACACCCTAGCACGCCCACCTCGAATGAACCGAAGGCAAACGGGATCCGACAAAAAGATCTACACGACAACAGAGACGCACTGAGAACCGGTCGCCCGGCGGCGCAGGAGCACCCCCTTCTCCGCGCTCTCTCTCCTCTCCTGCGGCATGCGCGATGGCGCGCCTGCGGCAGGCCTCCACAGTATTAAGGCCTTTTATCAAAGTATCACAGCAGCCACGAAGCCGCATACTCGGGGTCAGGCGTCGGGCTTCGCGCGCATTCGCGTGACCACTTTCGCGCTTTGCGCGCTCCATAGTGGTTATATTATTTTTTTTTGCGTTCAGCCCATCCGGCCCCCTAAATATCCGCCAAATATCCATGGATATCCATTCGGCCAAAAGCAGCCTAAATATCCAGTAGTTATATGTTATATCCGGATGTGTCTGCCAACCCCTAGAAGGCGCGAGCTCGTCGATCCGCTGAGCCAATCGGCCACGGTGGGAAGGGGAAGGCAAGAGGTGGGTAGCGCGACCACCTCGATCAAGCCGACGCACTTGGTTTCGGGCAACTACTTCCTCTTCAGAGGGGCCCGATGCATATCGAGGCCGATCAGTTGGTGCAGCCGTGTAGCGGCTTCAGCCCCCGCTCCATGGTCGACGCGAGACGAGACGCTAGCCATCCGTGGCGACGGCTGCGATAAACGGGCGGACAACGCGCGCTGTGCGACAGGGTCGGGCCGCTTCAGTGACAGGTCAAGGACATGTAGCTCCGATCGCGCGTTCAGTGCGTCCCGGCTCGAGCGCGCCAAGACGTCTTTCTTCCGCGAAGCCGTACGTGTTGACATGAGTTCCTGCAAAGCAGGTGGTGGTGGCGGCGGCGCGTCGACCTTGGCGCGAAGTCGTAGCAGCCTGTCAGATTGGAGAGCCGACTTTAAGCTCTGCTCATGGGCTTGTGTTTCCTCAACGGCTGCGTCAACCACCTGCCCATTCAGGCGCAGTCCCCAATCCTGCAATCTTGTTGTGTGACCCCGCAGCAACCTTCCGAGCGGAGCACCATCGGAGGCCCACACTCGAGCTAGCTCATCTGCTCCGCATGAAAGCACGGCGTTGCAAGGCTCAATCGGCGTCAATGCCAACACAGCCATGGACGCGTTAGTGGCTCCTGGTTGCTCCATCGCCTCACGCAGGGCGCCATCGCTTGGATGCGCTTGCCATACGTTAACGAGCCTCACAGCTTTCCCGTGGAGGCGAATCGCGTCTGCGGTGCTGAACGCCACCGCGCGTTGGCAGGCCAACCCGTCAGAATTGCGTGGTTCACCAAACTCAGCGAACGAGTGCTCGCTGCAACCGTCGGGGTACGACTGAGTGGAAAAGCTCTTCCTACGAGCCCTATAGGCTAGGCTACTACTTCGCATAGGCGAAGTGGGCAGGTCAAAGGCATCTAGCAGCTCGGACACATCCCACGAAGAAATACGGCCGAGCTCGTCGCCCACGAGGAGGCAGCCTGGCACGGATGCGAAGGCGAGGCAAGTCGCCGCGCAGTCCGTAGGCTGCGGGAGGAAGCTGGGTGACTCGCTAGCCTCCCCGTCGGCAGAGGGCTCGAAGGTGTTTCTCATGTCCTCGTCGTGGCTCAAAGCCCGGATCTCGGCCCCATCATGCACGCCGCCGACGCTCGTCACAAAGAAGGAAGGCATCGGGTCGATGGCGTCATCGAGCCTAGGATGATCGAAGGTGCTGATCGCCTCGTCCATGCGATTGACGTCATGGACTGGACCGGCGGAAGCGACGGCTATCGGATCCCATGGCGGAGACTCGAGCGGTGGGTATCTATTAAGCCCCCTCGACGGACAGCGTAAGGTGAGAAGACAGCCAACCGGCGGCGGTAAACCGGGCATCAGCTGCGAGAGGCCACCGACATACCACAAATGAATATAACCCGATGCGTCGGCTGATGAGAGCAGCGGTTTAGTGTCGAAAAATACCAACGCGGTGATTGGCGCACGATGCGCTGTCCTAGCCTTCCCACTAGCTAGAACATGGCCTGTGCTTGCTGTGCCGGCACCGAAGCTGCCCGCAGTATGATCCGTCCTGTACGCTGATGGCGTGCCAGCGCCCAACCGGCAGAGGAAGTGAAGCCCGCCACGGCCATCAAGAGACCAATAGTGAAGGCTGCCATCCTCAGCCCCAGTGGCTAAGCGCACACCAGGAAGGCTCCATGCAGCTCCTTCAAGGCTCAAGGCCGCGCACATTATGTCCCCATGGTGCATTGAATCATATGGGCGGGTTTTGGAGTTTCCGCCTCTTCCACGATCGCCGCTCGGCACATTTCCTTGATTCTCACCCGTCTCTGCGTACAGGGTCACCTTGCGATCGTGCGAGGTCGAGACGATGATGCCAAGAATTGCGGAATGAGCTACGAAGCTAACTTCTGCTGTGTGCGCTTGGTACGAGAAGAGGAGTGCCCCCGTGGCATAATCGAGAACAATCACTTCGCCCTCGGCGTTGCCGACCACGAGTCGCCTGCCCAACGCGTCGAGAGTAGCCCAGGTGATTGGCGGAACGGAGTTGCCACCGCTCAAATCGGCGATTGTCGCCGTCGCCGACGAGGAGGAAGAGGAAGAGAAAGTTGCTGCCGCTGCGACTGCGGCGGCCGTGGCGGCATTGGCGCGATCAGAAACGGAAAAGTTGCGCAGGTGACTGCCTGTGGACGCATCCCACACGGTAACACCATGCCCAGCGAAGGTAGCAATGGTATGAGAGCCGCGGTTGTAGACCGATCCACCGAGACCGGAGAGTTTCTCAGGATGCGGCGGGGGCTCGGCCTCGAAGCACGTCAGTGAATGAGCAGCCACGACAATCTGACCGAACGTAAGAGGAGGGCACTCGCTCATTCAGCGCGTGTGCGCTCCGGCAAGGCTGGAGGCGATTGCTCGGCTCGACGAATGCGTCGAAAGCTGAGACGCAGGAGGAGCCGCGCACTTGTCTATGGGTCGATATGGTGGCAATCGACGTGAGGTAGAAAGTATTTGGGACATCGACACGGAGCAGCTGTATGCAAGTAAGGGTCCGCACATCGTACACGCAAATCCCGCCAGATTGATCGGCGGTCACCACCTATTTTGCGAGCCCAGCAAGATGACACAAATGATTGATTGCGGAGGCAAAGCGGGCGGACGTCATCATGGACCCGTCGACTCTCGATGGCAAGGCGATTGCAGATCGACTCGGGGTTGATGCCATGAGCAAAATGTGGAACGGCGAACGGCTCCTAGAATGGTGAATTACTCAGCGCTCACCTGCGGGGTTCCCTCCATCGCACTCAAGGACACCAGAGGGGCTGCATGCTCACGAAACGTCGTGATGTTGTGATCGGAGAGAGGCGACCAGACCTATGATGCAAGTCAAGCGATAATGTTCGGTGGGGCCGGCAACGATTTGAGAAGCGCTCATGGCTAGCGATGGTTGAGAAGCGCTCATGGCTAGCGATGGTTGAGAAGCGTTCATGGCTAGCGATGGTTGCATGCAGGCAAAAAAAGGCATATCACTTTGCGATGGGAGGCAGAATCCATCCTGGCACAGGTCTGAGACATCGGCATGACACGGTTGGTGGACGCACCTTGACTGTGTGATCAAGGCCGGCTGTGAAGAGGAAACCACACCAGCGCGAGACGTCGGCGGCGACGACGCCTCGCTCATGGGCTCGATACGAGAGCACACAGACAGGCGGATTGCCGAAGTGTGCCAAAAGGCCGGCCACGTCCCACAGACGAACAAATCCGTCGAGCGAGGCGGAGCACAGCAGCGGCTTCTCCTGCGACGGGGTTGGGACATAGAGGGCATCTCAGCACGGTTGAATTCGTGACGGGGTAGCTATCGTCTCGATCTCGCAACATTGGCCCCAAGGTGAGCGCGGTAGCGAACGAGAAGATGCCCCATATCCTGGGGAGAGGGAGTCTTCTACAGCTAGGCCAAGCTACGCACCCCCGACGCAAGTATGAGTGCGGAGATGCCGACCCCTCGCGCTTGATATCCACTCTCGCTCCCTAGTCTAGGCCCGAATTCGATTCGTCCCATAAAAGACGCCTCGGGTGGATGACGCCAAGGCAAGATGGTTCCGTCGACTCCGCCGGTGAATAATGTGCATCCGCTCCCCCACCAGCAAAGTGACTGGGTGGCCTCCTCCAGAGCTTCTCTTTGGCGTAGCTTCCACTTCCGTCCTTGCGCAGCAGTGGCCACATCCCACCAGCATATCACTGCATCGGCGCCCGAGGTAATGATAAGCCCCATTTCGGAGATGCATGCAGCGGCGAGGATAGGCGCCGTATGGCCCGTCAGGGTGTCTAGGCTTGGGGGTAGACTGATGGTACCGAAGGCTTCGCCGCCCTGTTTGCACGGGTAGTAGATGCTCGCCACTGCGGAATCGCGAGGTTGATTAGAGCTGCGTGTCAATAGAGGCTTCACCGTGGCTGAGCGAATCCATAGAAACACCTCCTAGCTGTTCCTGCTCCGGGCATCTGCATTGCTGGCTCTCACTCTACAGCGACGTCCCCAGGCGCTCACCTGGCTCTCTTCCGGCACAGATGAGAAGGGCGTTGAGTGGCGCCATGTAGAAGATGCGGTCAGCATGCCGCGCCACTCGCGGAGGGATGCTTGGCATTGCGACCTATCATGTGCCATTGGGATGGGTAGCCGGTGGTGTGTGAGGTAGATCTGAACTTTGAAATGATGTGCGAGGCGAATTGCATACACAAGAGAGCAGGTGGTGGCAGGACTAGATTCGCCGGGGCTCTAATGCGCCGCGCAGGCATCCCCACGTACCTCCTCAAAGTAAGTCGTGGCATTCACGATGCTGCTAGTTGGCATGGCTCCAGCTAGAAAGGTTGTGAGCGCCGCCCATTTTATCGACCCTCTGCCGCTCAAGTCGATTCTCTTGAAGATGGCGCTCAGAGCACCGAGTACTTGCGCCGGTGCTTCCGATACCACTTTATGTTCCAGAACTTCTGAGGCGATTACGTCGACAAACTCAACTTCGGTGAGCAGCCCGTCACGAGCCTGCATGAAGAAACATGACAAGGAGGTGCGATTCTGGACGGAGGTGACTGTCATGTGTAGGGCGAATTGCTTCAACAACTGAAGTCGCGTCCCTCTGTGTATCCACGCCCACGCGAATTCCAAGAAGAGCGCCAAGATACCGCTTCCAGGTTACGATCCCATCCCAACGGTGCCGATTCCTCAAGTTGCCGCACAGCATAGCACAAAAAGGCACATACCTCAAAGTGCTTCTGCAGCCTCTCAACACGCTCCTCGTCTAGCCGCCCGACGAGGTCGATCAGCACAAGATCCACGCGTGCTTCCGCGTCGGATCGTCGGAGTCCACCACTGTTCGACACTTCCGACGCACAGGCACCTGCTGCGGTGACCTCACCAAGAGGCCTGAGGAGGATGAGCGGGACACGAGGAGGTGAACATCAAGGCAAGCCAGGCTCTGCAGCGCGAGACATCGTGCATATGTGCCCAGGCCAGCTTGCAGACCTCGCCAATCTCAGTGCACGGCCAGAATCCAGGACGACTGGTGTGGCCGAACCAGGTGTTGCGACGAGCTTGGCTGTGCCTGATGGTATCTGATGGACTCTGCGCTTGCCCTCATTCACAAACGACAAGGCTGAGGCAGGTGGCGCAGAATGCGCTTGCGTGCGTGGCGCCGGTGGGCCAGACAAGTCCTGCGAGCGATCTGCTGCTTCACTGGCGGGCTCTCCGGCCAGCGCACTCGCGCGTGGCGTCCGCGGGTGCACCGGGGCGAGACGGTGGAGAGGTGTTAGCATTGCCTCGCCCCTGCTGCGTGTGCCAGCCATTGGCAAGGCGCGAGCCCGCAGATGGTCGCGCTGCTCCTCGGTCAGGTTGGAGGTGAGCCGATCGATCACCTCGTTCATTAGCATCTCCTTCGCCTCCCTCGCCGATGGCTCTGGCTTGGGCCGCGGCGCCATGCCGGCCTCGCCCCCCTCACCGCCGGTCGCGCCGACGGTTACGAAGCGAACGAGCGGGAGAGAGAACCAACTGACAAAGAGAAGGAGAGAGGGAGAGAGGAGAGAGAGGAGGGCCGCAAAAAGCTGGGCGTAGCAGACCCTGTGGAGAACAAATTAGTAGTATAAAGAATTCGTATGTAGTAAGTTTAAGTACAAAATTGTAAAGGACACTGTCCTCAGTCAATATAATAGTAAAATATCTGAGTGTTAGTACCACTGCTGCCAGGTACGATCACGGCAAGCGCAGCGCACTTGCCCGTACACCTTGGTTGGTGTTGATGCATCACGCATCACACATCACACACAAAGATATATCCTATATCCCTTCCCACCTGCCACTGCCATCTCCATCTCCCCCCTCGCAGACCGCAGACCCCCGCCGGCTCCCATAATAACTAATAACTCCCCACAAATTATAATGCGGGAAAACCCAGTGAGGCGGGCCGACCTACGTCGGGACGTCGGGCGACTCACCAGGGAAAAGCAACGGTCAACGGTGGGGTGGGGTGGGGGGGTCGCATCCGCCGCGATCGACCTTTTTGTTTTAGGAGTCGTCTACGTTTCTCCTATGCTCTATGCCACCTCCTTGCAGGCGAGGCACCGTTGAAGTACAGCTCTCGTCTACATTCTGCCTTCCACCTTCTTCACCCTCGACCCTCGACTCTTTTGCTGTCGCCTACCTTGTCGGCTTGTCGCCTGTTTTGCCCCTCGCCTGGTTGACCTCCTTGCGTGCCCCTACCTAGCCCCTAGCTAGCGTTTTTAGGTTTTGTCGCGCGTTTACGCGTTTAGGTATCGCCGGTCTGGTCCAAGGAACCGCCCAACGAGCCTCAGCCGGAGATCATATAAACCCCAGCCGGAGACCATAAACATAAACAGCCTCATTGTCATTGCCAACGTTGTATTTGTCATTGTCATTGCGATTGTTATAATTGTCTAGGAACAAGTAATGGCACTCACACTCACTCACACTCACTCACTCACTCTCATAAACATAGGGGATAGGCTACTACAGCTGCTTGACGCCCCACAGTCGGGCCACAGCCACCTCCTCCGTCTTCCGCCTGCGGCTTCGCACATGCGCTCGCATCTCCGCCTCCGTTTCTGCTTCAGCCAAGGCGCCAAGGCGGGATGGCTCGACTCTCGACTCGTAAGTGACGCGGAGCCGCGCCATCTTGCGCGCTCGCATCACCTCCGCGGAATCAGGCGATGAGGGAGGAAGGGCCACGCCACACGGGAGGCTAAGAAGAAGCGAAGAAGGGCCGCTGCTACTTCCCGAACCCCGCTTGGCGTAATCCTCTTTCGAGCCGGAACGCGACTTTGCACCCTGCTCGTGCTTCGCGAGGAGATTTTGTATCCAATATTAAATGCATGTATGTGTGCACGCTACGCTATTGCAATCGTGAGGAGATTTCGCCCAATATCCTATATTCTAATTCAATGCACACGAGTACGTGCACGTGTTACCGATGGCATCAGCATCAGGCGCGAGCAATTGCTGTTGTGCGCTTGCGCAGCGCACTTTCACTTCGCAGCACTGACCAACACGAGCGTAGCTCACAACTCATCAACGCACCTGTATCTTTACTGACAGCCTCACGCATACGCACGCCACACACGAGGGGCAAAGACAACCTGGCATCCATCATGGTAAATTGAATAGTAGTAGAGGTAAAGGTGGGGGGGCTTTTGACCGCCACGCACGCACATGCACGACAAGAGACATCGACGCCGCCGGGCTTCTAGCTAGACATTGGGCATCGGCAACGGATGGTAAAGGAATGTGCTGCAACACGCAGGCATCAATGAGGGGCTACTGCCTCCTCATGTTTGCATCGGCGGTGCGCGCGGCGGCTCGATGCCATCAGTCGCAATCGCACTTTCATTGCAAGATAATCGCCACGAGACGCCGTGCGCGCATGGCTACGGTCTCGAGAGACAGCCGTCGAAATATCGCAAGCAGGGCTCTTCCAATGCACGTACAGGGCAGATTGGCGCCTCACTGCTTCTTCTTCTCGGGGTTCGATTTCTTGTTGTAGAGGAACATGGAAGTCAACACGAGCACCATGCCTTGCACGAAGCCGAGCGTGGGCAACGCACGCTCAATCACCGATGTGGCAATGCACGTCAGCACAATAGCAATCGCCGTTGCGTATGTCTTCACAATGTTATCCGCGTACTTAATCACCTGACATAGAGCAAGCGTGGGCGGGAAGGATCACGGAGTGTGTCAGTCTTGTCGCCTATCGATCCAATGGGGAAGCGAGACAGGGTCTGCGCTCACCGCGGCGACAATCAGCCCTCCAAGCGCTCGTAGCATGACCACAGACCAGACGGCAGGCGTGAAGCCGGCGAAAAGCCCCGCGCTCTCGAGGGCGGCACGTTGGGTGGTGAAGACGAAGAAAGCAGCCTGAGGGATGCCGAACACAGCCAGCTGCACGTTCCGCACCCATAGTGATGCGTCGGAGCCTAAGCCAAGTGCGCGAGGAGCGGAGAGATTTGGCATGGTGAGAGAGTTACCGCACTCTCGCAGATGGAGACGAAGGCGAGTGAGCGCTGCGCACCCTTCATCTTCTTCTCGAGATAAATGTTGGCAAACCCAGAAAGGAGCGACGAGGTGAGGACCGCAGCGATGCCCAAAAGGGGTCGACCGGTGGTCACAGCAGCAGTGGCAGCGGCGCCATCCGACAGTTGGACCTAGAGGGGCGAGAGGGGGGAGCGCACAGGTGGGCAACAGGTACGCCGCTTATCGCGAGGCAGCGAGTGCCCACAACAGCCTGGCAGCTTGCTTGCTCGCCCAACCCCCTACAACGGCAGCCGAAACGCAGCACAGTGGATGGCTGGCGTCAAGGCCGCCACTCACCAACCCCACACCAAAGCAGAGGAGCGCCAAAGAGACCCACTGTAGAGAGCGGAGCTTGCCGCCCAGGTAGAGCACAAAGAAGAGAGCTGTGGTGAGAGTCTTCGACTGCGACCACAGCTGATAAGACGTGGCGGAGAGGTTGGAGACCGAGACGAAGAAGAGCAGGTTTTGGAAGCAGAAGAGGAAGGCTGGCACGCCCATAGCAAGCGTGTCGCGCCACCCGACGAAGACGCGTTTCCAGACCTCTCGCGCCATGTTTGCAAGCCCGCCAACGTCACGCGTAATGACACCCAGGCAGACGGGCAGCTTGATCAGCTCCGACGCTAGCACGGCCGCGCTGCCCAAGTACATCGGCCTCCCCTCGGACGGTATCCTCGTCTCGCGCGCCAGCAGCGTGATGACGGTGTTCTGCGCGATGAGGAGGATAATCGAGAGGGTGCGCAGCTGGGCGACGCGACGCTCCTCCTCGGCGGCCCCCTCGTCGGCGCGTACCGTGCTCCCGCGCGAGCGGCGAGAGCGAAGTGAGCCAAACGAAGCGAGAGAAGCAAACGGAGCGCTCCTCTGCACTGCTCGCCGCGAGCGGTGGAAGCCGAGCGCGCAGCGTGGCGCAAGGGGTGCGAGCGCGGGCGCGTGAAGCGCGCGCGCGTCGCCCAGCAGCGCGCCGAGTGCGAGCAGCCTCGCCGCCATCCCGCCCATTCGCTGCGTGTGGCTCGGCGCAGCGGTCCGCCTCGCCGGCCCCACTCCTCCCCCCCCCCTCCCTTCTTCTTCTTTCCCCTCTTCTCTCCCCGTGATGCTGGCGCGCTCCGAGGGACCCGCGGCTCTCGTGGCGCTTTTCTCTCTCTCCGAGTGGCCTCTTTCACCTTCTCTGAGGACTGTCGCCCACCCTCATGAGGTGATGATCTCGCGCCTCGAGCAGGAGAAGACACGTCGTACAGATCCTTTACCTTCTACCCGTAGAGTAGAGAGTATTTACCCCTAGAGTAGAGAGTAGAGAGTAGAGAGTAGAGAGTAGAGAGTAGAGAGTAGAGAGTAGAGAGTAGAGAGTAGAGAGTAGAGAGTAGAGAGTAGAGAGTAGAGAGTAGAGAGTAGAGAGTAGAGAGTAGAGAGTAGAGAGTAGAGAGTAGAGAGTAGAGAGTAGAGAGTAGAGAGTAGAGAGTAGAGAGTAGAGAGTAGAGAGTAGAGAGGAGAGCCGAGAGAGGAGAGAGATCGACGAAGGAGAGACGGAGATCGATCGATCGAGAGATTGGATGATCTAAAATTGGGACGGGACTTGATGGATCTATTTGCAAACTCGTTGTTAGGGACGCGCCTAGCACACGATTGACGATTGAGGTCAAGGCGTCGAAAAATCAAAACATCAATACATAGGGCGGTCAAACAGCTATTTTAACTTCTAAGGGTGAAAATTGACCAAGTCAAGATTGAGGATTCATTACGAGATTTTTGGATATGGTGACCGGATAGGTGTAACTAGCACATATCCGGTGCCCTTTGGGCCCTAGACCCCCCACGGTAGCCCCCACAGCGATGCGTAACCAAAAAACGCGCAAATTGGGCCCAACAATACATCTGCCGAGGATTCCGGCTACTAATGGTGGCCGGGGGCTCAGCGCATGCGGGGGCTCAACACCCTAGATGGGAAATGAATAGTATTTACCGTATTTGGCCAAATACCAAATACAAATGCATATGCATATGTAGTTGGCTGTATTTGAAGCGCGTCCTGCGTCCTGGGTTGTAGTAGGAGCGCGGGAACGCTCAAGGGAGTAAACATATAGCCCGGTCACTCACTATAATGGGGGTGCGGAGGCGGAGGGCACCAGCTACAATGGGTGTAAATGAAGGGCGAAATAAGCTCGCTATGGATTCCGGTAGTACCGGCCGCTAGGATGAATCAGCAGCTAAAAAAATGGGGCTTCCCCGGCGAAATTTTCGAATAAAAAAAAACTTCTTAATATTCTCGCCGCGCGCGCGACTCTGCATCTTAACTATGCAGCCACGCCCGCTGCCTTCGCTCCCCCTCCACCTGCCTTGCGGCCCGTCCCTCGTGCGCTACCTAGGGGCTGGGTGTGCGGGGTTTCCTGCAGCAGGCGGCGTGTTCCGGTCCCCGATAGGTTTTTCTCCACTTCCTCCTGTGCCATCGGGCTACCGGTTTACCTAGTTGGGCTGTAAGTACTGATATTAGTACTGATGCATTAGTATTAGCTCCCCAGGAGCTGATATACTGATGTTAGTTCCTAGGCTGCCAGTTCAAAAATAAAACTAAAAACAAAACTCCGGAGCGGGAACGAGCCCCCGCGAACAAGCGCAGAGGCGCGCCAGCCCGCTCCCTCCCCCCGCCTATCTCTCCTGCTAGCTGCCCACCCCCCACCACCTTGGACTCTTGGCCTCTTCACATGCACCTGCCAACTCGTGCTCTCTGTATATTTGCGCTGCCCTCCCCTTTGCGCGCGCGCCACGCGCTGCACGCTGAACACCCCCCAGTAAGTATAAGTATAATAATAGCGATACTAGAAGTTATAATAGGGGTGTAAGCTGATATTAGTACTGATGTAAGTACTGATGTAAGTGTAAGCTCAAAACCACCGTAAGCTTACGGACTGACAGCCCAACTAGGCCGGTTTAAGCGTTGTCCGTTTCGAGTTAAGGTGGCGAGTGGGTGTGTCTCATCGGGTCTGAGGGCTGGGGACGAGTAAGAGGGTGAGACGCGGCGGTGGTTTATGTGCGATTAAGCGAGTCTACTGGCCATATTGAGCGCTTGTGCTATCGCGGTCAGATTTGTGCCCAGCACTAAGGTGCCTTTGTCGTTAATCGTAAAGACAGGGGCGCAAAGCTCGCACGGGGACTTAAGCTTCGGTTTTCTCCCTTGGGAGGCTTTACTGGTGCGTGCGGTCGAGGTCCTGTCCGGGGGTTCAAGGCCTCTGGCTAGGGTCGTGAATCTGGCAAGGGTCCTCTCAATGACCGGCACGTGGTGGAAGGTGTAGTTGTCGAACTCTACTCTGTAGAAGTCGCTTATTTTATATCGCCATGATATAAGGTAGAGGGTAGAGGGCTTTGAGGCTGTCCGGCGTCGGTGTACTGGGGTATGCGAATAGCCTATCTTTGATTTTCTGGGCCGTTGTCCTGTTCTTTTCCGGCGTGTACCCTGCCACAGCTTCTATGGCCTGGAATATTTGTTGCGTGGAGGGGCATCTGGCCAGGTGCGTCGAGTTTTCGCGGTGTTTCCCGCATAGTCTGCACCTCGTGGTAGGCGCCGCGGCGAACCGGTTGCGCGTACGCAGCTCGTCGCGTACAGTGACGCTTGCCTACGCAGGAAGGAGGTGAGGGAGGATTGAGATGCGCGGCCACGGGCTCACACGTGGAGGCAGGCCAGCACGCAGTGGGCAGAGGGGAGAGGGGGCTGGCATGGCTTACCTAGCCCCGATATCGGGCGCCGCGCCGCGCGCCGCAGCCTGTCTCCTCGGAGCTGAAGAGGGCAAGAGAGAGCCAATTTGCCAATTTACGGTGATAAAAGGTCCTGTTTATGTTAAAAAAAGAGTGGCATCCGCGCGACAACTTGTTCACCGAGTCAACTTGTTCACAGCGACAACTTGTTCACCGCGAGTCAACATGTTCAGCTCTTGTCGTAAGCGTTGCTGTCTACTATCTACTAATAAAGAGGAGATTATACTGGTAGAGAGCCCGGCGCCTTACGGCTACTTGCAGAGAGGGCCGCACCACGGCCCCAATCTTGCAGCCACTTGTAGAGAGGGCCCAAACTTCTGGCAAGTTGGGCTAGCCACCCAAACTTGCAGAACAAGTTGTACAAGTATTGGCCTGGGCCTAAGAATTGGCCCAGAAAGTTGGTCTCAGATGCACCCAGGCTCTAGATACCCCGAGGAGAGGGCACACACGTTACTAAACGTGAAGCAAGGGCGGCGAGCAGCAGACGGAGCCGTTCACTCCCTGGCTCCCTGGTAAAGTAGTCGTTTCGCTAGATCGCCAGACTCTCTAGTCTCTAGCGACAGGTAGAGTAGAGTAGAGCTCTAGAGTCTAGAGTAGAGCATAGAGGCTCTACGAGTAGGAACGAGTAGGAGTAGAGTTGACCCTTACTAGGAGTACGTACTCCCCATCCCACCGCGCCATCCATCCGGCGGCCCACAGGACGCGTAGCACCCCCCCCCTCTCTTCTCTCTCTCCCCGCCCCCCCGGCCGCTTCCTGGGGGAGGGAGAGTACTAGTACTCTCTCTCTCTCTCTCTCTCTCTCTCTCTCTCTCTCTCTCTCTCTCTCTCTCTCTCTCTCTCTCTCTCTCTCTCTCTCTCTCTCTCTCTCTCTCTCTCTCTCTCCCCCCCCCCCCCCCCCCCCCTTCTCTCTCTCCCTCCCTCCCTCCCTCTCTCTCTCTCCCTCCTTCTCTTTTTCTCTCTCTCTCTCCGCCCCCCTCCCTCCCTCTCTCTCCCCCTCCCTCTCTCTCACTCTCTCTGCTCACTGGGCTTCACTTTTCTCTCTCTCTCCTCTACAACTGCCTCTCTCTTTCTCTTCCCCCCTCTCCGCCCACTCCCTGCCCCCCGGCTGCGCGCACGTCGCCTCCCGCGCCGCCGCGATGGTCAACCCGGGCAAGGTGCTCAAGGCGCGCAAGTCGAAGCGGCAGACGCTGCACGACAAGCACAAGATCGAACGCAAGGTCCGTGAGCACCACCGCAAGCTCCGGCGCGACGCGCGACGCGGCGTGGTGCGCGGGCGCAAGAAGAAGGACCCAGGCATCCCCAACTCGTGGCCCTTCAAGGCGCAGCTCGTGCAACAGCAGCAGGAGCAGCGCGAGACGCAGCTCGCTGCGATGATCGAGGCGCGCGAGGCCAAGAAGCGCGAGCGTGCCGCCGCCAAGGCCGCCGACGAGGCGCTGCAACGCGCGTCACAGAAGGCGGCGCGCTCGCGGCGGGACGCGAGGCGTAAGGCAGCTGCCTTCCTGCCGCTGCACGATGTGCTTGCCGACGCGACGGTGCTCCTGCTCGTGCTCGACGCGCGCGACCCGCTTGCCTGCCGCTGTGAAGCCCTCGAGGCCGCGCTTCGCGAGTGCGGAAAGCCCTACATCCTCGTGCTCAACAAGGCGGACCTTGTGCCGCTCGCTAGCCTCAAGGAATGGCTCGGCTGGCTGCGCGCGCGAGGCCCTGCGATCGCGATCGCCTCGGAGGGCGAGCAGGCTGCCGAGGGATTGAAGCCCCTGGCCGGTCTCCTCGAGAAGCTTGCGGGCAAGAAGGGCTCGAAGCGCACCGTGCAGGTCGGCGTCGTCGGCTTTGATGGTGTGGGGAAGCGCGCCTTGCTTCGCAACTTGCGCGAACTCGACCAAGTGGACCTCACGTTCGGATCGCGTGTTGAGTGGCTCGCCAAGCCGGCACGCCTACAGCCCCTCTCCTTCTCGCTAGGCGTGAACGATGTGCTCCTTCGCCGCGCCACCCCCGAGGCCATCGCGCAGCCGGAGATGGCCGTCGGCGCTGTGCTTGAGCGCTGCGAGCGACGCCCACTGCTCAAACACTTGCAAATCGCAGCATTCGGTACGGACGACGAGTTCTTCGTGCGCTTCGGCTCGAAAGTGGGTGCTGAGAGCGCACGTGCGGCAGCCATCGCGGCGTTGCGCCACTGGGCGCGGGGCGAGATGCCTTTCTTCACGCGCGTCCCGCAGGACGAGGTGACGGACAATGAGAGTGCAGCGGCCACCGAGGCTTTGGCGCTCCTGAGTGACGATGTGAAGGCCCAACTCGAGCGGCGGGCATTGCCCTTGGACAAGGTCGCCAGGGCGGGCGTCGAGGGCTTTGTCCCACTTACGGCAGGCGAGGCCGAGGAGATCGACCTTTCGGTCGAGGATGAGTGGGACGAGGCTGACGTGGCAGGGGCGGGTGAGGAGGAGGGCAACGAGGTTGGTGAGGAGGACGAGGACATGGAGGAGGACGAGGACGAGGATGAGATTGGGGAGGTGGAGGGGGAAGAGAGCGGGGAGGAGGGCAATGAGGAAAGTGGGGGAGAGGAGGACACCGACGAGGAGGAGGAGGTCGACGACGAGGAGGAGGATGATTAGCACTTCGGTTTGACGGCAGCATCGCCCTTACGAGATCAAGTCCCTGAGTCCTGTAGTTGTGTGCGTCCTTCCGCAATCTTTGCCGAATCGCCTGCCGGCCCTACTTGGGGCTGATCCTGCTTGTGTCCAGACTGACCACGAGCTGCTTGCAGCGGTGCGGTGTCCACGCACAATCACAAATCTGGAACACCATGAGCTTGTGCTTGCAGCCGGCTTGAACTTGGAGACGAACCGGGGAAAAGATTGTACTGACTAATCGTATTGCGAGACTTGTGATGCAGGGTTGATGTATGTAGCGCAGGTCTGATGTTTTCATAAATTAAACCGTCTGAAGATTCAAGCTACAACGAACTAGAAAAACCCAAGGACCCATCGCAATCACGGTGCTGCCTCACGTCATCGCCTCCTTTCCCCAAGCACACTACACTCCCTTGCTTGCTACTCTACTTCCGCCGCATTCCTTTTCCCTCGGTTTCGGGGGTGGGCCCACATGCGATACGACGGGCCAGGCGCAAGGGGCGGACTGGGGCAGACCTGTTGGAAGTCTTAAGTCTTCCTGCGGACAAGTGTAAAGTGTAAACGTGTAAACGCGCTCGTAATAACATACCGAGTCTACCGCCGAGGTCGAAGGAGGCTGCGACCTCAGGTTTGGTTGTTTTTTTGGCAAATACAAATACACCCATAAAGAGGGTATAACTTCTACTTCTACTCGCAGAGCATCCCCCCCCCCCCTTTTTCCACCCCCCGCCTCATCGCCGCTCCCTGCCTATTGCCCACCGCCCTCTCCGCCACCTCACTCGCCGCCGCCGCCGCCGCCGCCGCCGCCTCCCCCACGCTTCGTCGTGGGGGCTCCCGGGGGGCGTCTGGGGTCTGGGGCCCAAAGGGCATTGAATATGTGCTAGATAGATGATAGATGTAGTAGGGCGTCGAATAACCCCCGGAGGCGGCTTGCCTTCATTTGGTCTCCTTTCCCTCAGGGTTTCTTCCCCTCCCTGTGGGGACTCTCACCCTACCATGAGCCCCCCCGCGAGCACCCCCAAGGAGAGGCCCAGGAGCACCCCGTACGCGACGAGAACGGCGTCGCCTTGGCTCGGCATGAGGGCGCGCCCCGAGAGGGCCTGGTAGACGCCCACGCCGAGCACGGCGTAGCCCGTCCCCTTGTGCGCGACCCGCCACACGGCGCGGCGTGTGGTGCGGGCGGCGGGCGTGCCGCGCACGAGCGCGTTGAGCGGCTGCAGCAGGGCGAGGGCGAAGGCGACGATCCCGAGCGTGTGATGGGGGTGCGAGAAGTGGCGCCCTCGGGGCACCGACGCGACGACGAGCGCGACGCCGGCGGCGGCCACCGCAAGGCCGCTTCCCTGAGAGATCGGGGGGGGGGGAGTGCGTTGTTGGGGTTTCCTCCCTTTTTGGGTGGGAGGGAGGGCCGATGGGGGGGGGGGCGAGGAGGGAGAAACACACCTGCACCACGCGATGCACACGGAGCCAGCGGCCGCCGGTGAGCCGGGAGCGCCAAGCGAGCGAGAAAAAGGCGCCCGAGGGGAGGAGCACGCCCCACGCGACGGACATGAGCACACCGTGGGCGAGCAGCGGCAGGGTGGGCGGGGACGCGGAGGAAGGGGGCGAGGACGCGGGGGAGGAAGGGGGCGAGGGCGCGGAGATAGGGGGCGAGGACACGGGGGAGGAAGGGGCCGAGAGAGGGGTCTTACCCACCGCGAGCGGCGGCGGCGCGCAGACAGGCATGCTCCTCGAGGTCCTCGACGACTCGTCCCCCGCGAGCGAGATGTCGTCGGTAGAGAAGCCGAGCAGCTCGCCCTCGTCCACACCGACGCTCCACACGCAGCAGGGGTCCCCCAGCTCCATCCCGTTGCTCTGCCCGTCGCTGTCCGTGTCCGCGAGGCAGAGAGAGGTGGTCCACGCCCTGCCTTCGTCGCGGAAGGCGAATCGGAAGGCCAGACGGTGTGATGGGACCGTTCCTGGTCCGCATCACTGAGGAGCGAGTGACCTTGTGGGAGGAGGCAACGCGAGCCATGATGAAGAGCGAGAGCGAGAGCGAGAGCGAGAGCGAGAGCGAGAGCGAGAGCGAGAGCGAGAGCGAGAGCGAGAGCGAGAGCGAGAGCGAGAGAGAGAGCGAGAGAGAGAGCGAGAGAGAGAGGAGGAGCAGGGACCAGCGAGGGAGCGACTGGGCGGCGAGACCAGGGGCGGCCGATAGCAAGACCGGAGCGAGAAAGGGCTCAAACCGCGCCCCCCCCCCCCCCCCCCGCGGAAAACAGAGGCGCCGAGCATAAAGCGCGCGCCCCTGGGCGGACAGAAGAAAGACGCCGAGCATAAAGCGCGCGCCCCTGGGCGGACAGAAGAAAGACGCCGAGCATAAAGCGCGCGCCTCCCTCATCCCACTACAACCAACCCAAGAAGCACAAACCCCCTCGCCCTCGGATTCAAACACCAAAAATTTCGACTCAAGACCAGAGGGAGGACATGTTTTGAGGCGGCGTCGCTGCCCATGCCTAGCGCAAGGGTATAGCGCCCCCACTCAAACATCTCCTTCCCCAAAGCTCCTCTTTGAGGAGTTGCTCCTCACCCTCCCATTAGGCCCCCTTGCCTGCGAGACCAAAACAGGATCCTGGCGTGGGGGGCTGCTTGAGTGTGGAGGGAGGGGTGCTCCGGCTAGCGCAGGTAGTAAGCTAGTGAAGTGCTGGGTGGCATAAATAAGGGGGAAGGGTGCTTGCGCTCGCCGCGGCAGGGAGTCCTGTCTTGTGTGCGCGCTAGTCCCGTTCCTTTGCCGCGCCGCGACCCATAAAAATTTGTTAAAAATTTAAAAATTTATCTAGATAGAAGTAGATAGTGCCGAAATGCTATCTAGTTACAAGTAGATAGTGCCCTTATGGTATCTAGTTACAAGTAGACAGTGGATTTTCCGGCCTAGATATCTAGATATCTAAGTAAGATATCTAGATATCTATAAGAGTCTAAAAGTAGAAGGAGCGCGGGCGCGAACGAAAGAAAAAACGGCGAAAGCGTTGTCGGCGCCACCCACCGCCGACGGTGCGAGCATGTGGGGCATGCGCTGCCATCTAGCCGCGAGCCATATGGCTCGGGCATGGCAGTCTTGCCCGCACTATGTACGCCTGACGCCTGTCTGTGTGTCTGTAAGCCTTAATTATAAGGAACCTGTGGTTGCGGCCTCTAGCTCTAGAAGTAGAACACTTTTGCGCCGTGGTCGTGAGCGAGTTGGAGTTGGAGTAGGGGGCCGAGAGCCGAGAGCCGAGAGTCGCATGCATGCGCATGCGCATGCGCACTGCTACGCGACTACTCTTAAAAAGATATGTACCGGAGGGGGCTCGACACTCAGATACCGCGCGGGGGGCCCTGGCCCCCCGGCCCATTATAAACTTATAACACCTCGGCGTATATACAGAATATTACTACTACTACCTCCGTTCCAAAACTGAGATGCCTCGCACGCTTTGGGTTGAATGGAAGGGCCACAAACTTCAACTAGGGGCTCCATCAAAGGTATGGTGTTGGGGAGGGTACATTGGGGCTTAACATAAGAGAGCTTGTAAGGTCATTAGTATGCGGCTATGCCTAGTGCCAATACGACAAGCATACGTACTCTATTCACTGTCAGAACGAACGCTCCGTGCGGCAAATCATACACTCATCCCCACCATTTACCTCTTACCTCCACAATCTTTGCCAACACCCAGCGCTTGGTGTCAAACAAATGCCTGCGCCAAGGTGATGTTATAAGCGTGTTCATAGAGCACTCTCTCGAACCAACTCCTTTGCCTCCTCAGGGCCAGAGGGCAAAAGCGCGGCAGCCAGCCACCCGCGCCGGTTCGCGCCGCGCGCAACTTTTCGCACCTTTATGAAATGAAAACTCATCATTTCTTTTGTTTTCGTCATGCTGTCTTCTCTTCCATCGCATCTGGCATACGCCCCAATGTACCCGCAACATGTCTCGATCATTCGAATCTCATTTTGTGACCCCCTCTAAAAAACATTTCCCTGGATCCTGAGTTTTGGAACGGAGGTAGTATACTATTTAATTAGTATCCCTAGCCACATACACCGGACGAGCCATCCACCAACCGCGCACTCCCCCATCTCGGGGTAGGGGCTACGTTGCCGACGGAGGGACGGAGGGCTACGGTGCCTCAGCACTAACTAAGGTTAGACTCACACAAGTAAAAAACTCTGACGTGGATCCATATCGGGGGGGGGGAGGCACTGCCGACCTTTTCCCTCCGGCAGCTTCCACTCGCTCGTCGTCTTACCGGCTGCACGCGGCGGCGCCGCCGCTCTCCCCCGCCGCTCCCCTCCTCCCGCCCTGAGCCCGGACGAGGACGTGATCACGAAGCGGCAACGTGGGTGTGGCGCAGCTGCACACCAAAGGGTATCGCGCTCTCATTCAGAGCCTCGCCCCATGGAGACCCTGTTCACTTCAGAGGAGCTGGATGAGCCACAGAGCGTTGTCGCGACGTTAGCCGGCACGCGTCACGTAGGCTCGCGCGATGGGGAGGCTAGGAACGCGACGTTCGCCTCACCCAGATGTGTCACCACCATGCCCGACGGCTCGCTTCTTGTCGTCGACTCCGGCAATAACCGTCTCCGCAAGATCTGCGACCCCGGCGGCGGACCGCTCGTCTCCACCCTCGCACCCAGGACCGCTTGGCTCAACCCGCGATCCCTCGCATTGCTTCCGGACGGGGCCGTCGTAGTGTGCAACACTGGACACAATAGATTAGTGCGATTCGACCTCGAGACCAAGGCGTGCCAACCATTCGCAGGATGTGGAAGGAAAGGGCACCGAGATGGCTCAGCTAGCAAAGCCGAGTTCAATGCTCCATCGAGTGTGTGTGTGTGCGGCGATGGCACAGTGCTCGTGGCCGACACAGGCAACCACGTTATTCGCTCCATTTCGGGGCCTCCAGAAAAGTGAGCGGCCCGTGCCAATGTATTGTAATCATGCTGCTACTGCTTAGTGCTCCTAACTCACGCCCTCTGTGTTGCCTCACATTGACTTGACCTGTGCCCCGCCCACCTCTGAGTGAACTCAGTTTCCAGACCCAGTCCACCCCTTTTTACTCCCTTCCCCACATCCAACCCAGGCGCATCGTCCACACAATTGCGGGCGTCCCAACCGTCGCTGGTCACCGCGATGGTCAGCTGGGTGTAGCGCTGCTTCACTCGCCTGCGGGCATTGTTGCCGCTTCATTGGATGCACAAGTCGTTTACATCGCCGACACTGCCAATCACGTGCTGCGTTGCCTCACACAGTCTTCGCTGACAACCGTAGCGGGTGTCCCTGGGACGGCGGGCTTTATCGACGGCCCGCTTGCCGAAGCTACCTTCTCAGCTCCCACTGGTTTGGCGGTGCTTCCCGACGGTAGGTTGTTGGTTGCGGACACGCACAACAATTGCATTCGCCGACTGTGCTTCGCGCAGCGCACTGTTTGCACCGTCGCGGGGCGCGGTGGTCCGAAGACATGGGGAGCGGTGGATGGTTCGGCTCAGGAAGCACGATTCAATCTGCCACAAGGAATAGCCGTCGGTGGCGTCGGAGAGATATGGATCGCTGACTCCGGCAACCATTGTGTGCGCATGTTTTGTGCCCTTAATCCAGTTGAAGGGGAGGATGATATGAGAAGCCTCCCTGTGACTCGTGGAGGTGTCGCATTGTCGCACGTGAGCCTGAGGGGAGATGGGGCTGGAAGTAGTGCAGGTGCTAAGACTCATCGCGGCGGTACTGGTGGGCTGAAGCCCAAAAGCAAAAATTGCTCAGCAAGTCCGAACACGAGCTCAGGCGCATGTGGTCGAGATGGAACTGAGGTGGGGACTGCACTTAGACTTGGGTCAGCAATCGAACGGCATGGCGCACCTCATTGGCAGGGCTTACCGCGCAGTCCGAATTATGAGAGGCGGAATGCCTTGGCGGCAGAAACAGTGAGCACCGTAGCTCGAGTGGCGGCTCAGTCCACGCGAGCACACGAAACCGAAACGTCGGCTCGGCCACGGCTGGATTCCTCGACACATAGCTCTCGCAGTGATGGTCCATTTCTTTCGCGCTCACTTGGCAAGGACAATGCTCGATCGCGTGTGGCCAGCCCATCCTTCAGAGGTGCAGTGTCGCCACTTCGCGCAGATCACACAGGCCATGTCGATGATGGCACAGCTTGTAGTGTTGGCGGACGTGGCGGTCCACCGCATCCTATGGCACCTAGCGCGTTTGCCGTTGATAGTTTCAGTGTGCAGCTGTTTGAGAGGGCACATGACCCATCGCAAGCCCACAGTGCCTCTGTCGGTGGCGATTTTCCGTGGAAGTTTGTTGGAGCGGCAGAAGTTTGGGTTGGCCCAGCATTACTAGATGTTGGAGGCACCAGCCTCCCTCGCTTTGGAGTGCCGTCGGTGGCAGAGCTACTTGTGAAACCTGCGGCGGCGGAAGCACGCCGCACCCTCGTCGCAAGCGTGGGCCAGATTTCGGTCCACGACTCCGTCTTTGTGTGCTGCGTGCCGCCGCCACCCAAATCAGCTGCAGCTGCAGCTCTCGCCAGGGCAACTGGTTGTCGCTCCGAGCAGCAAGTCGGGTTACGCTTCCGTTCAGAAGAGGCTGCCGCGTCCTTCATCGCCGGCTGCCGTGAAGCTCTTGCTGCCAATGCGTTGCGTCCTGCAAAAGTTCCTGCTTTGCTGCCCCCTCATGGTTTTCGGGCTCGAACTGGCGAGCGAGGCCTAGAAGAGCGCACCTATGTCGAAACCAGCTCACCTCTTGCTGCCCGGGAGACGCCGCCCTCGTCCCCTGGACTTGTAGACCGAGATGCGGCCGAGCATCGTAGCCCGGGTGGAAGTGAATTGGATGCCAATCGTCGTGAGATCCTTTACCTAACCTCGCAGTTAGCCGAGCGCGAGGGTCAGATTGTCAAGATGAATCAGCAGTTGGCGGCAATGTCGCGCGCTCACAAGAACGAGATGAACGAGCTCCGCAGACAATTTGAAGAGGAGCGCGCATATTGGCGCTCGCACATGTCGGAGCTTGTCACCCAAGTTGGGGGCAACGCGAGCTATGTGCCACTGCAAGCGTTGTCCGAGAGGCTAGGGCCGGGGGGCCAATTGATACCCGAACATGCGATCTCCGGTGGGGTCTGAAGTGTAGCCTTGATTTTGGAACGAGTACTAGAGCGGTTGTAAGGAGAGGGTCTAGGTGTCGTGGTGGTAGGTCATTGCATACCTGGCGTTGGCCACTGTAGTTAACACAGTCGACGTTTAGGAGGCATCCCAGTGAGCTTGCTTGTTTTAGTCTTGTGCTGCGGGCAAGTAGGTCCGAAAAAGAACAATTGGAATCATTTGAAGATTCTGGGCGATCGCCTACTACAAAAAATCTGGTATCCACCACCCTTTCCCTTTCGCATACTTCACCATTTTGTCCCTACGCGCTCCCCCCTCGTTCCCTTTCCCCCTTCTTTCCTTTGCTTCGGTGTTTCACGTAGGGCGGTCAAACAGGGGGCAGGCGAGCAACTCACTGCCAACGGGCTCGGGTGGGGTAACGCACTACCGTTAGCCAGCTCTCGAACCTACTTTTATAAGTGGAGGTCAATGGGTCAATGGTCAATGGGGGCCTCACGCCCCCGTTACTCCATTGCGGACACACCCCGGGGTGGGCCCGTATACATTCACCCCCAGCCCCCGCCCTCTGGCAAGGGCTGCCCACTCATCAATCTGGCCCAGGCCCCTCTTGGGTCTTGGGCGCGGGCCGCGAGCTGCATTCCCACGCCTGCGCTGGGCCTGCCCTCGAGCGAATTCCCCCCTGCCCCTGGTCGCCAGACTTACAGGCGACTTCGGGCGGATCCCATGGCCAGCGACCAACGCCAACGCGGCGAGCGTGGGAGAGGCAGGAGGCAGAGGGGGCCAGGTGCTTAGCCCCAGCCTCCAGTGCCCCCTGAGCTGCCCTTCTTAGGCGAAGAATTGTTGCTGGCCTATGTCTTTGTTTGACGCTTGACGCTTGAGCACATCTCGGCCTCAAAGGTGAGCTTGTACCTTTCTCGAGAATGGCAACAACTAAGTTTATACTTGGTTGACCCATGGGGGGCACGAGCCCCCCCCCCTCTCCACTCCTCCCCTGCCATGGGGGAGGAACCACCCATCCTCCTGGCATGCCTGATGGCTTGCCAGGAGGCCACTGCCCTACTGACCCACTTCCTTCCCCACAGGCTCGCCCCATTCGCCCATCCTGGCCCCTCGTGACCAGCCCAATGCTCCAACCCCCCTCCCCCCTTGGTCGACAAGCAGACAGGTGCAACGTGGTGGCCCCAGAGGCTCGGGAGCGCCAGCGAGGGAGAGGCAGGGGAGGCCAGGGCCCAGCCCCAGCCTCCTCTGCCCCCTGAGCTGGCCTCCAGGAGCCTCCAGGGGCCGCCAGAGGGCAGCTGGAGGCTGCCGCAGGCGCGCCATCGCGCGTGCCGCAGGAGAGGGGAGAGAGAGCGCGGAGAAGGGGGTGGGCGCGAGCGAGAGCTCCGCCCACCGGAAAATCGGTAAGTCTCGCGCCTGTTTACAGGATAAGACGAGACAGAGTCGGCCGCCCACTCGGAGACACAGGAGGAAGGGGGGGAAAGATCACCGGGGGGGGGCGCGGGCCACCGGACCATATCTAAGCCTTCCACCCCAATCCCCCTAGTAGTGTACGGGGGGAGCCGCCTGATGGCGGGGGGAGAAGGGCCGGGGAATGGGGGTGTAGAGAGTATGCTACGTGCTACTTGTAGTGGGTAGTGGTTCCATTCGCCGCGAGTGCGGTAAGAATATTAAAAGGTTTTTTTTTCGAGAACGGCAACGATTGGGAGAATCAGGGTTTCGCCTTTGGCGATGGGGTACGAGCGTCAGAGTTTTATTGTTGTGTTGTATAAATATGTAAATAACCTGAGTGCTGAGGGACCGTAGCCGAAGCCCTTCAACGGCAACGGAGCCCCTCCCCCTCCCCCGCGATGGGGGTGTGCGCGGTTGGCGCATGGCGCATGGCTCGTCCGGTGTATGTGGCTGGGAATGCTAGCCAGCGAGATGTTCTACGACGCTACGACGCTATAAGTTCTAACGACCGGCTAGTGGCAGTAGTGAGTGATACTAATGCTCACACAGATTTTCGTAAGAATTAATGTGAACTTCGAAAGATACTTTAGAGTAGGGAGTACTTCACACATCGCACACCATTTCTCTTCTCTCGCTTGGCTCGCCTCGCGCGGCGGCCGTGCGGCCGGTGGGCGCGACGAGAGGCGACCCCCGCCACCCCGCGCCTCCCCCTGCGTCCCCACCGCCGCGGCTGAGCGAGCCGGCGCGCAGGCCTCGCCGCCCCCATTTCCACCGCGTAACGTCACCCATGAACAAATTCGCCTTCCTGGGCGGCGCCTCCAAGATTGACCGCTACGGGCGGAAGCGTGCAGCCTCTGAATCAAGCGGAGGGTCCGATCCGTACTTCCTGACGCCACGCACCCAGAAGCAAGCGGACGCAGTCGACCTCATCCTGACGCTTGTCTCGTGTGTTCTCTACGTCATCGACACTTATCTGGAGGAGGAGCCTGGAGAAAAGCTGCTGAAGGAGGTGTTGTGGGTGCTGGAGCTCGTGATCTCCACAGCACTCCTCTTGCTCTACCTTGTGCGCCTTGTGTCATCGATCCAGCATGGCCGTCACGTCCTTGAGTTTGTCCTCGCGCCGTCATCGCTGCTAGATCTGTTTACCTCCTTGCCCGTCCTCGTGGCCGTACTCTTGTTCGAGGAGTCGAGTCGCTCGATCCGCATTTTCCGGATCCTGAGAGTTCTGCGCACCTTCTCGATTAATGCGGATCTCCAAACTCAACCGATTGCACAGCAAGCCTCGATGATCGCGCTTACGATCTCCGCCATCGTCTTCATTGGTGCATGTGCCTTCCCCCTGCTGGAGCAATCGTCTGTCTCCGGTGGCTATCCTTATGCCGACTACCCATGGCACGATTCGCTATACTTTGTCATCATCACAATCTCTACGGTCGGTTTTGGTGATTTTACACCCGTCTCAGTGCAGGTATTCAGAAGCTTCCTCATCATGCCGGTCTATTTCATCTGTGCTGACAAGTGCGGATTGAACTGACATGCTCCTTGCAATCTGTGTCGATCTCTCATTGCCTCCTCTTTTTGCCAACCCGCGAGATGCTGATTGCATTGAACAAGGTTCCAACCTCCACTCCCATCCCTATCACCGGTAGGCACGTATGGCCTCCTGCTTGATGTTGATGATGACATTCATCATCCTGCCCATACAATCCGCTAAACTTATCGAAGCAATCACTGAGCGCGATCCCTTTGGGGGCTCGTTCCGTGGCACCGCGCGACGACCTCACTTGCTAATCATTGGTCGGGTGTCGGCGGCCACATTGCGCCACTATAAGGAGGCACTTCTCATATCGCCTTATAATGAACCGATGCGCACTTCCTTGCCAACCGCACTTCGACGCGTCTTTGCGATGGATGGGAGGGCAAGTGGGCAAGCCAGTGCGGCTGTCTACGCATGGCTAAACTCGTCTGATCGATGGGCTGGCACTCGAAAGGTGAGGCTACTCGCTTGACGTGTGGATGTCGGCCCATTGGTGCTTGTTCTTGCGATTTGGTGTCCTGCATACGTAGATTCATATTCGGCACACCTTGCAAAAGTCATGTGGGCGTTTTATACACCTCTGACTCTTCGTTCCGTTCACTTGCTATGTAGCGGTCTGAGCCTTGGGAACTCCAGATTGTCATACTATCCTCGTCTCCGCCCGATGACCACGTGCGGAGAATCCTCGCCACGCAGCCAGCGCCGCGACGCATCCATTGGGTACGAGGTACCGCGCTTTCCCACTACGACTTGGAGAGGTGAGGTCGCCTACACCTGTGACTTGCACCAGAGGCTTCCCTCCGGCCAGCCTGTCTAGTAAAGGACGTAAAGTGTCAGCAGGATCGGTAATAGTTTGATCTTGTGTTGGGCACTCGGCATGTCGACACTTCAGTGATGCTTCCAATCCATGCTAGACGTTGGCCTGGCACCAGTCGGGCCTCTCCTTACTTTCTTTCAATCCAAGAGCTCATCGTGACTCAACCACAACACACACTCACTTGACCAGGGTGGACATTCACAATGCGATCGCCGCCTTCATTCTTGCCGACGAACGGTTACCAGCGTCCTTCTTTACACCACACCTTGCGGCCGTCTCTGACGATTACCACTCTGGCGGAGACCCCACCTGGGAGCCTGATACCCGCTCCGTGCTCGACGCGCTCGCCCTCTGCTATCGCTCCCCTCATCTCCCGTGCATCGTCCAGCTGGGGCAGCATACACAGGCAAGTGTATACTGCTCGTCGTTGTGCATTACGCAAACTGTTAGTAGGGTGTGACCATGCCCTCATTGATCGATTCCACTGCCCGCTTGCTGTCAACGTTTGACCCCTCGCAGGCCGGGCACCTTCGTCTCCTTGGGACGTCCTGCGTCCTTGAGTCCATGCCGCTGCGACAGATGGTGCTAGCCACCTCGTGCCACTGCCCCGGTGCCACCACGCTCCTCAACAACCTCCTCCAGCCAGTGCACGCCTTTGACGCCCTTTCCCATCTAGCTTCACACGCTCCACTCTCAGAGTGGCAGAAAGAGTATCTCATCGGCGTGCGGCAGCAGCTCCAACGCCTGCCTGTGCCACCTGCCCTTAACGGGGTCACTCCCCTCACCGCTGCGCTCCGAGCCTACTCCGAGGCTGGAGTCCTGATACTTGCACGCTCGACTGGCGATCCCGACGATGAGACCACCCCACGCTTCCTGTTGAGCACCACCGAGCCACTCCAGCTTGGCGAGGCACTCTTTGTTCTAAGAGACGTCGCCACGCCCGCACACTTGGATGAGCAGGCACGCTAGGCACCTGTCGCCATGCTGTACGGTAGCCTCTACTCTGACTTCCGCCTCTAACTCACTCGTCGACGTGTAGGTAGCTGCCTCGGTCTCGCTCTCCTCGCTGTCCATCCGCTCTGCTTTCGGCTTCGCAGCCGCCCAGGGTGCTGGCAGAGTCGGGACGCTCTTCCAGTCGAATTCTCGCCGCGGCACATTCTCCGGCGATGTGAGGCCCAGTGCCGATCAATCATCAAGAGGGGGAATCGCCGACGGATGCGATTCTCCACCTGAGAGCCGGTACCACCCTTTGCCGAGCGGTCCGCCTGCTGGCGGCTCGACCGGCGCCCGCCGCATCGGCAAAGCCGCTGCATTGTGCAGCTGTGATTCACCATCCAGCACAACCCGGAGGCGAGCTGACACATCGGCCGATCCGCACCCTCCCTTTTGTTCGACGTGCACTTCATCCTTTTCGTCTGCCTCGCTATCGGAGCCCTCGGATGACGGGCGGGAGAATGACCCCACCGCAGCTTCGGCTCCACGACGCGCACCACCGCACGCAAATGTGAGAGGGCGCGTGCCTTCGCGCCGCTTGCTCTTGATCGAGGGGATGACTAGAAAGCCGAGTTCAGCGGCAAATACATCACCAGGCAGGGACGGAGTCCGCCGGACGATGGATGGTTTGATTGAGGGTAGCGAGGTCGCTGGTAATTGGTCTACAAATGCTTGCGATAGCACTGAAGCTGATAAGGCCGCGCGAGAGGTGGAGGAGGGAGCACTCCGCCGTGCTAGACAAGGGCGCGGCGCCTTCCACATCTCCAGCAAACTTCTCCACTTAGAGGTGCCGATGCGAGTGGACCACTCATCCCAGGGGTCAGTGGCCACTGTCCGCCCGCCTTCCGGGCAGGTGGCCCCACCCACATGCGGGGTGGACATCGGCAGCACTGCCCGCGGTATGCGTTGCGGTGAATGTTGCAGCGGTAGCGATGGCGTGTGCTCTCTTGGGAGCGCAAACGTTCAAGATACTCCGAGTGTGGCTGCTCAAGGGGTGCTGGCTCGGACTCTTTCAACTCTAGCTTCCGCTCGGAGCGAGCCAACGAGTACACTCGCAAACCAACAGGAAGCGCAGACGCCCGGGTGTTCGGTCGGAGGGTTTGGAGGAGCCAGCACAAGCTTTCCTTCGGTGTGCCCAGAGAGCGATGATTGCATTGAGTTGCGACGCGCCACTCCCATTCTGAGGATAAATCCACCCACGGGTGGAGCTTCCGGCGACGTCACGATCCCCACGACCCAACCTGCTTCACAGGCGGGCGTCAACGAGGTGCCTTCCATCGCGACTTCGGCGGGCGGCCATCTTGGGTTACCGTGGTGGGAGAAGATCACTGGCTCGAGCTCGTGCAGTTCGAACACACCGATGAATTCTCTTGGCGATGCGAGGGAGGCGGCCCTTGCAGCGGCAGAGGTGGCCTTCGGCTCCGATCTTGATGTCATGCCGCCGCCAGCACCCTTGCGCCCACCGGAACGTCATGGCGATACCGCCAGTTGCTCCTCTCGTCCACTAGGCTCTCCGAAAATTCGCCGCTCCCTCTCGCCGGACTTCTCACGCCGCTCGACGCCACTGCCGTCACCCCTTTTGGGACCTTCAGTTGGCTCCCGTCGCCCATCAGGCTGGGCGCCCTTGCAAGAGCGGGTAGGTGTCGGCTATAGGATCGGTGGCCATCCATCCGTGCCTGCATCCTCGGCTGGGGGACCACGAGAGAGCGGCGCCGGGGAGGAGCCGGAGCCTCAGTTGTTGCCGCCACCACCTGAGGGCCTCGAAGGCCACGTTCTCCTATGTGGCCTGCCTCAATATCTTGGCTCCTTGCGTGACTTCGTTGCGCCTCTTCGATGCAAATCGCGCTTCCCGGACATCGAGTCGTGCCCTGCTGTGCTCCTACTGCAGCCCACGCACCCGCCGCCGTACGCATGGCGTGGCGCGCTCGGCCTGCCCAAGGTCTACTACATGTCAGGCTCATCGACAGACATGGGCGACATGCTCCGTGCTGGGATCGACTCTGCCACGTACGTAGTGATGCCGCGTACTGGAACCCGGCGAGAGGACCGCGGTCATGACTATAACGTCTACGAGGACGCTGCCACCATCTTAACATGTCGAGAGATCGAATCCTCGGATGAGCTGTACGCGCTGCCGATTGCAGAGGTGGCTCATACCTCAAACATGGACTTTTTGATGCCGCATCACAGGGCGGACATTGACGAGGCGCGAGAGGCCAATGCAATGACAAGCGGGATGTACGGCTCACCACTCCTTTCACCATACTATGCTGCGGGACGAGTCCTCGCTCCAACCTTTCTCTCTTCGGTCATGTGCAATCTGCTCCGCTTGCCTGAGCTACCCGACTTGTTCGAAGAGCTGCTCGTAGGCACCTCGGGTCACGGCTGCCTGCTACAATGGTGTTTGCCCTCTTGCATGCACTCTGCCACGTACGGAGATCTTGTCGAGCACCTGGCCATTCATCATTCTGCTCTTGCCCTCGGGCTGCTGCGCGCTGGTCTCGACACTTCAGCTCCATTGCCCTTTGTACTGACGAACCCGCCTGCTTCGACCCTTCTCCATACTGACGACCACGTTTTTGTCATAGCTCGTCGTGAAAACGAGCCCGTGGAGGAAAAGCCGGGCTCTGCCTCACCCAACGTATCACCTGCCACCCCTCAACAAAAAACAGCGTTCCACCATGGCCATCATGCTCATCAATTACGCACCATGTTCTCGATGCCGATCTTGCCCCAACTACCACCCGTCCAGGCACGAAAAGTAGTGCCAACCCAAGAGGCTGGCACACCAAGCCACAATACATCCCTCTCCACGCGACTAGAGGCAAGGAGTCAAACCAACGCAACCTCTGGAGGCCCCGCTCGCCACGCGGCAATCTCACACGCCGGCCCTTCCTCCGGCGGCCTTGAGATGTACTGAGAGCACGCCAGCTTGCTTGTCGCTATTCCACTTCCTCCAGCGCGGGCGTTTGCGACGTGGGATAAGATTCTCCCCTTGGGGCGGAGTAGGAGTGGGATCAGCGAAGGTAGTTGACAATTAACGACACCGATCCGACATCGTGGTGAGCACTCTCTTTCTTTGGTGGACGAGCACTCTCGCATGAGGCCAAATAAGTGAGCTACGTCGAAGCCTCAAGCCTAACGCGTGTATGCGTCCGACTATAGGCGGCAGCACTGTAGCCAACCCATCGTGAAAGCGAGATACGCGCTCCTATCACTAATAGCCCGGTCACTCACTCTTTTTCACCACTATTTCCCCCCCCCCCCCCCTCTGGGTGACCAGGGATTCCCCGGGATCCCCCCTACCTGCCCCGCAAACCGCCTCCCCCTCTCACGAACCCCCTCCCATCCCACGAAAGGCATTGGCGTCGGTGAGTGACCCCCCTCCCTTGCCTCGCACGTTGCGCAACTAACTTTATAGTTGGTCGCCATGGAGCGCGCCGCCGCTCCCCACCTCTCCTTCGGGCCCCCCGCCGCGGGAGCCCCCCCAGTACCCGAGAAGACTCGTGCCACCTAGCGTGGTGCCCCGCGACGAAAGCAATCTTCGAGACCATAGATGCCCTTAATAACTACAACCCCTCCCCCGGAAGGTCATGGAGGCAGAAGACAAAGGATAGATTGTTCGCGTATCCCGGTGCAAACACGCCAGAAAGCCTTAAAACGCTGTACGTGATAGCGTGGAAATACATAATTAAAGACTTCTATAGAGTCGAATTCGAGTCACACGAGTATCATTACATACCGATCTTAGAATCTACGCTAACGAGGTTTGTCACCCTGGTTAGGGGCCTCGCCCCGCCAAAAACACACCACTCTATGCGCACAAATAAAGCCGCGCAGGGGAGGAAGCCCAAACTCAAGAAATCACAAGAACTCAGCGCCCCCGTATTTATCGTAGACGAAAAAGGTAGGCTACAACTGAGCGAAAACGCTTGCCTCGTAGCGAAAGCACTTGGTCTTGCCGAAAAGCTCGCATGACACGATGTGTCGCCGGGTATTAATAGACCACCTGGAAATGCGATTGATCAATTAAAGTCACATACGACTAGCACCGCAGCACGCAGGAAAACCTGAACCCTGAAACGAAAACAAATGATAAACAGGTCACTCAGCAGCGCAGGAGAAGGGCGAGAACACGCCGCTGAGGACAGGTGCACCCCGCTCCACTCGGACCCCCCAAAAGACCCGAGCCCCTAAGTAGAGCACGAGGGGAGTTGCCGCAAGGCGGGAAATGAGGGTGGGGAAGGGAAAAGGGCGTGGCTACGAGGAAACGTTCCAGTGCCACGAGTGAAGCGAGAATTTTGAAAGGTTTTTTTTTTGCCTCGCACGTTGCGGTCCATTTTGGGAGATTTAGGCGGGCGCTCACGGTGAGTCACAGTAGTGGGCTGAGGGGTAGGGCGGTCAAACAGGGGCTTTTTAACTATTAGCACGGGTTGGGCTGCATTTTTTGACCGTGGCGCGAGGCCCAATAAAAAACCTCAGGGGCGGCCACCTGCCGCCACGAAAATTTTCGCCAGGAAATGGTGCTATTCGCCCCCCCCCCCCCCCCGTCACGCGCGCTCACGCTCTACCCGTAAAGAATTTGCGGTCGCGCCCGCGGGGGGATCGGTTCCTCCATATCTATATCTAAGCTACATTCCGCATTTGATTCCCGCCCGATGCAGCGCCGTGTTGGGCTGCCGACAGTCCGACCACCCCCTGACCCTCTGGCGTCGTTGCCCGCAGCCCACCCAGCTCCTCACGGCGCGCGCACGCGGCTACCCTGGCTGCCACGCTGCCACAGACCCCACCCCCCACCCCGACCATCCCGACCCGCCTCTCGCAAGATTTGCCCTCGCAGCGTAAGAAATTGTCCCTTGCATCGCGGCGCGTTTGTCGCATGGGCACCAAGGGAATCCTCTTCGCAATCGACGTGGCGATCACCAACGGATCTATCATTCACAACTTCCTTGGTGAGAAGAATGGGCTGGAAGCGAAATTGGTGTTGCAGAGAACAAAGGTCATTCGCCCCGCCTACCTACCCTGCCCGCGCCACAGTGTGAGAAAAAGTCCCGCTGGGGGACAATAAGAAAAAACTGGGGTCAAGCCGACAAGTCCCCGGCACCCGGGGAGACAGCCGCGAGAGGCGAGGCGGGAGAGGAGAATTCTCTCAGGGGAGGATTGGAGAGGGTGAGGGCCTGGCGACTGGCGAAACAACTGTAATGCGGCGACCGGGAAACATAAGTTCTCTGTCGTTCACCGACAAATGATTTGACAACTCTACGATAGATGGATTTATTTCTCATAAACATATCATTAAATTATGTTACGAATGGTGCCCCCAGCGCCCTTATTTCAAACATGCCACAGACACTAGAAATCAGGCTCTAGACGCGCACATATGGATTGCCTGCGCGTCGCCATGCGGCGCACAGACAGTCCACACACATATCTTACGAATACACACGCGCACTGCCCCTCCAATTCGACCCCTTCGAGCCCTGTAGCCGATCTGCTGACCGGCCGCGCCTGGTTAAGGGCCTCACTACAAATATACCGGAGGGGGGCCCTACTATATTTTGCGCACCGTCTTCGAAGGCCTGAAATTCGGTATTTTTCGAAAATTTCGCTGGAGACCCCCAATTGTTTTGCTGATCCATCCTACCGAAACCTATAGGGAGCTTGTTTAGCCCTTCATTTACCCATTGTAGCTGGTGCCCTCCGCACCCCCCATAGTGAAGTGACCAGGCTAAGAACAGGAATAGAGTAGAGTACTTCACAGGAATCAGGAAACAGGGGGAAGGAAGAGTCCTCGAAGTCTCGCCTACCGTCTCTCGCAGCCTCGTGCGCGTCCTCCCTCTCTCTCCCTCCCTGCCCCCTCCCCCCCCCCCCTCTCCCCCTCCTCTCTCTCTGCCTCTCAAGAGCACGAAGCGAAGGCCCGACCAATGCCCGAGCTGCCCGAAGTGGAGGCGCAGCGACGGCTGCTGCACGAACGTGCAGTCGGCTCACGGATCAAAGCAGTCGTGGTGACCGAGCAGGGCGGCGGCCCACGCGACGGCGAGTTCGACGATAAGGTGATCGCCGAGGGCGTAACGGCAGGCCAGCTCGCAGCTGCGCTCGAGGGCGCCTTTATCCTTTCGGCCCAGAGGAAAGGGAAGCAGCTTTGGCTCGAGCTCGGGGAGGCAACCACTGGGCCGGCCACCAGAAGCCTCCTTATCCACCTGGGCATGACGGGGTCCGTGGTGGTCCAGGGGGTTGAGGCGCCGCAGTACAAGAACTTCACCATCGACATTGACGTGTGGCCACCACGCTTCACGAAGCTCGAAATGGTCATGAGCGATGGCGCAGCGATCGCATATACTGATCCACGCCGCTTTGGACGCATTCTCCTCCGCGGTGCCGATGCTTGTGCCAGCCCTCCACTTTCACTGCTGGCAAGAGATCCTGTGGCCAGCCCACCTCTGGAGCACGAATTCCGAAGCATACTGTGTCGCCTCAGTAGCCCCATCAAAGCGGCTCTCTTGGACCAAAATCGCGTGGTGTGTGGAGTGGGAAATTGGGTTGCCGACGAGGTGCTCTACCAAGCGGCTATCTTGCCGAGCAATCCATGCAACTCACTCTCCGATGAGCAGCTGAATAAGTTGCACGCGGCCCTCCTTCGCATCTGTGCGGAAGCATGCGCTTGCAACGCCGATTCTTCTCGCTTCCCTCCTCACTGGCTATTCCACCATCGTTGGCAGAACCTTACATCAGGGTCTATGATGTCACCAATAGGCAGGATCCACTTTGATACAGTCGGGGGTCGCACCACCGCCTTCCTTCCTTCGGTACAGCGCAAGGGTGAGCGCAAGCATCAGGATAGTGAGGGGGCGGAAGTGCCCAAAGGGGGGAAGGGGCAACCCAGAGGCTCGACGAAAGGCAGAGCTGTTTCATCAGACATTGCCGGAGACAAGTCGGAAGCTGCGTCGCAGGATGACACGTCCCGAGAGGGCGGTTCATTGAGGGTTCCAACAGCCCAGACGAAGAAAGGGCCGCGGGCAACTTCTGCCAGTGGTGGAGACACCATAGAGGAGGTAGAGGCGGACGCACCGGCGTCGAGCAAGCGCACGAAAAGAAGCTCGGCGCCTACAAAGCGGGCGGCTCCAGTAAATGCAGTCAATGTTGTTGGGAAGATGCAAGCGTCATCGGTGGCTGCGAACGAACGTAGGAAAGCGAACTCAGAGCTCACGTCCGCCAATCCTCATAAAGAGGAAGAGGGTCGTTCGGCCCCTGGGACTCGCAGCTTGCGCCCGCGTCGCAGACGGGACGAGCATCAATTGTGAATGGGGACCCTCATTGCATGTTGGTAAACTCAGCTTATACGTGCCACACGTGCATGTTCCTCTTGGGGAATGGCTCACTTGGACGCAGCGCACACATGGGTGTCGTTGCTCTTAAACACCACCAGGAGATTCCTGTTTCATCACCAAGGACGAACGGTCAGACTATTCCATGTACCATTCACTTATCAATGTTGTGAGGTGATGCGCTCGCTCCTCTGCTCAGCCATTATTTGGATACGACTCTCCAACTTGGCGCACACCGTCCGGGATGAGGGGGGGGAAATCCAGGCTACTCCGGAGCCGCCGACTGAAAACGGCCCTAGAGGTTACATATAAATAAAATAATTAATGTTATATCGTAGCCAACCCCACTAGCTAATTGGACACAACTTTTCCGTCCCGGAATCCCGCCATGCCTGACGAGCCAGATGTCCGAGTGCTACCGGGGGGAAGGGGCACTGCCCCCTTCCCTCGATATTTGTCCTCCCCCCAGTGCACGCACCGACCCCGCGCACCCCAGCACGTCCTCTCCTCGAGTCCACGCTGGGGGGAAACCCCTTTCGGGTAAAAACAACGCAGGGGGGGGGGGGCACTCGTGAATGAGAGCCCAGAAGCGCTAATCTCTCTCGCCGAGGCGAGTGGCCGCGGCGAGCCGCGGACCTTCCTTCTTGGTTCTGGTGCCCCCGTCTTCTCTTACCCAAACGGGGCGAGAAGACACGTAAACGCCGGAGGGGAGAGCTGCCACTCCCCCCTCCCCTCCCTCTTCCCTCTTCCTCCTCTCTTCCCTGCGGCTCTGGCCCATGGCGCGCGCCTGCGGCCCCTCTTCAGGTCCCCAGGAGGCAGGAGGCCTGCAGGGGCCTGGGAGCACAGCTCAGGGGGCAGGTGAGGCTGGGGGCATGGCCCTGGCCCCTCCTGCTTCTCCCTCGCTGGCTCTCGAGCCCCTGCCGGTCGACAGGAGCTGGCTGGGGGCTGGGGGCTCCTGATCAGGGGGGCCCAGGGGGAGGAGGAGGAGGGGTTGGTCAGAGCGAGAAGCAGGCCAACGCGGGCCAGGGCGTGCGATCTGTGCCCGACTCTCAGGGAGAGTTTGGGCAGTCTGGGTGAGTCCCCCCTACATGCCAAGAGGCAGCGCACGGGGGTGGATGGTTCTCGCCCCCCATGAGGGGAGTCGAGAGAGTGGGGGGGGGCGCGAGGCCCCCCTCCATGGCGACCAATCATAAGATTAGTGGCCCTAGAGCCCTAGAGGTTACATTCTGTGCCTGGAGGTACCCATCCGTGTGTACGGAAATCTGGGCATTGACTAACCGGTGCGGTCCCTCTTACTCTTAGAGTCAGAGAACTTCTCTTTCTCTTCCGCCGCCATCGTCTAGGGTAGCCCGGCTGGTTTAGAGTGTGGGGTCCGGGCAGGCCTTCTGGAATTGTCTTTGTTGTCGTGTGTGTCTGTCTGTCCGCTTTTTGTTTGTTTGGTTTATATCTAGGTTCCATTGTCTCTATCAGCGACTTTGATAGGTGTATCGATGTTTCAATTTCCTTTGTTCCCTTGCTCCGTGGTCCCCTCGACAGCGTGTGCGATCCCCAGCTTGGAGGCTAGTTCCACTAGCTCCGCGCTGGGCTTAAGAAAAAACATCTGAAGATTCAGGCTACTACCACCGCTAGCTATAAAGACCACGCACTCACGGTACCGACTCACGCCATCGCCTATACCGCAGAACACTCACTCCCTTTACACTACCCCCTTCATTCCTTTGTCTTTGGTATCGGGGGGGGGGGCCGCGTACACTACGACGGGCCAAACGCAAGGGGCGGGCTGGGGCAGACCTGTTGCTGGGTGTTCCTGTGGCAGACAAACGTAAAACGCCTTCTGAACTATCTTATATTGTCCCCGGGGGGGTCTCGGCCCCCGCCCTTCGGCCTTTCTTCGTCTGCTGCCGCACTTTCGCGGTGTTCGCTTGCCGCGCGGGGTGTCCTCCCGTTGATATACCGTAAACAGGCGGTTCTCTTACCTATTCTCGAGCTGGATCGTGTCGTTTTTTGTCGTTCTTTTCCCGTCGTTCTCTTCGTTCTCCTACGGGCGTGTGCTGCATGTCGCGCGCCATGGCCCCCTTCTGGGGGGCCCCTCGGGGCCCCCCAGAGGGCCAGCCAGGCCTTCTGCCCGTCCTTCGTCGTCGCTGTAGAGTGCCTCTCCGGTGTCGTCTTCTCTGTTGTCTCTGTCCCCCTTGTTGGGGGCCCACAGCTGTTCAGTGTTCTTGACCTTTGTCAACATACCCCCATGGGGGTCTTGTCTATGATGGTGCCGGGCCAGCCCCTCGTGCCGGAGCACGAGGGCGGTACCGCGGCTGTGTAGGGGCCAGGCCCGGAGGCCTTCCCTGTTGGATCGTCCCTCTTGTGTGTTGTGGCTGGGGTGGCTGTGTGGAGTGATGTGGGTGTGCTGCATGCTGGCTGCTGCCAGCATGCAGGCTGTTGTGTCTCCGTTCTCGGGGGTGGGCGGGCGCGGTCCGCTGGCTCCTGTGCCCACCTGGTCGGGCGGGTCGTCTTGGCGTGGTCGCTTCGGCGACAGTGGCGTGTCCATGAACGCTTCGTCCATGGCGGCGAGGGCGGCGGCAGCGAGGGCGGGAGGCGGCGCGCGCTCCATGACCCTATCAGTTTACTGATAGTTGTCATCGTATGGAATACGACAGACACCGATCACTCGATGTTATGCTCCAAGGCCCAATGGGCCGCGGAGTTTGGGGTGGACCGGCGGCGCATGGACCACTGGGAGAAGAGGCTCGGCGCCGAGGATCTCGAGCGCATACGGCGTGGCGTCATTCCCCTGCCGGCCAGAACTCCGGGGCCACAGGGAGAGGAGCGCTCGTACGCTCGTGCGCCCGAGCAAGCGGCCGACCGTGCAGCAGCCCTCGGCTCCAAGCATCCGCCTGAGGAGAGTAGCATTGTGGATGGGATCAGGGCTGCCTTGCTGTTGCAACTGGGCCTGCATGCATGTAATAGTGTAATAGTAACGGTTGGTCTACATCTCCCATACCCATATACGCGTCGGCGCGCCACTACTCGCCCAGCGCAGTTTCTGCTGTTGTGTGATCGCATGGGGTATAGGGGGCTGACTACGGCTCACCATTGAGCATCCTGCTCCCTTATGTCCACCACCAAGCCCAGTAGACTGATCATGCACTTCGATGGTCCAATCTGACTCATTTATGAGGCATAGAACCTGGAAGGACACCCCTACCAGGAATCGGACCCCCCCTCCCCGTGGGCTGTTCCGATGAGGGCACGCGCACTCTCACAGGGCGTCGTAAATGATGGAACCCCATGATATTTTTGTACCTCTTGCCTGCAGGGCATCCCCATGGGCCCAGATCAAGTTTTGGGGGGGCTCTAGAGACAAAAAATACCATTAGGGGAGGGGGAAGGACATGCCAGTAGAGGAATTGGCCGCCCACGTAGTACGCATGCTCAATGACGCGATCGGGTCGTAAGGATCTGCTTCTCGCTCTTGACGAGTAAGATGCGCCGCTTTCAACGACCAGCCGCAAATATTATTTGTCATTTGAGGTACTTGGTCTCGTCGCAACCCGGCGCCGCTGACAAGGGCATCAGTCAGTGGATAGGGAGCGACCTTTACTAGGCGGCTCATCTGAAGCCTCCGCAGCACTAGCCTCACCTTCCAAGCTATGCTTGGACAGGATGGGGTAAGCATCAATCTCAGCATTGCAATCACGTGGACGCTTTTCTCTTCGCCTAGGTCTTGAGTCGAGGAAGTCCAGAACACGTGGCGCCACTGTCTCAAAGTATGACCAGAATCTGGGCAGAGTTGCACCATGACTGCCAAACCAATGGCCATATCCCGGCTGCGTGTGAAAATCGACTGCGAGCCCTGCCGTCTTCCATTCGGCACAAAGTCGTTGTACCACGTCAAGTTGGATCACTTGATCGCCTTCTGATGCAATCACCAGCATCGGTGGCGATTTCTCGACACCGCGCTCGATCATTCGAGGAACCCATTCTTTGGTGAGGTCCTCTTCGTACGTGTTCATCATGTGTGCATAGTACTCCTGGGCGAAGTGAGGCAGGGGGATAGCCTGGTGGAAGAACTCCCCGACCCATGGTGCTACTTCGTACGACCGCTCCGAAGGGACAAGGCATCGTTCCACAAAGAAGCGTGCGGTGGGGCCATCTTTGTAGGCATAGACATCCGTCATCTCAAGACGCTTCTTCAGATCGCCCACAGCCTCTGCGAATCCGGGATTGAGGCACACCACCCGCCGGACTCCGTGTGAGATGGAGGCGAGAGAGAGGGCAGAGGACGCGCCGAGCGAGTAGCCGACAATGTTGTAGTCGACTAGCTTAAGCACACGCGCGAGTTCGGCGTACCAGCCGGCAGACTCGGCGACGGACATGAACTTCGTATCTGGCCGCTGGTTGTCGCAGTCGTGCCCAGGCGTGGGTAGCAGCAGTAGCCGGCCGGGCAGCGAGCGGAGAAAGTAGGCGGCTGGGATGAACTCGAAGGCATTCATTGACAGGCCGTGGAAGAAGACGGTGCACCGACCGCCGGCGGTCGAGACAGCGCTGTCGGGCCGCTCGAGGTACTTCCACTCAAGCCCATGGATCGTGACGCTCTTCTCGACCAGCCCCATCCTACGGGCCATAAGCGTAGTCGTGCTCTGCATGTACCTCTTGATGAGCGCACCGACGGTGTAGGAGGGGAGGTAAGGCAGCAGCTGGAGCGAGGCGCCCAGGCTGGCGTCCATGGGAACACGCCGACGCTGAGCGGGAGAGAGCGGAGAGGTGTAGGGGAGGGGAGAGGAAGACGGGGCAGAGCAGGGGAGGGGAGGGGAGGGGAAGGAAGCCCAAGGGGATCTCGCGCGGGAGAGAGGGGGGGGAGAGAAAGAAAGGATGGGATGGGAGACGAAGCTGAGAGGCCGCGGAGAGAGAATTCCCACGCGGGGCAAGAGAAGATATCACGTGATGCCGAGCGAGGCGAGTGGGGGGGGGGAGAGAGAGCCAGCCTGCAAGAGAGGAGGAGAGAGGGACCGAGCTGCTGTGTATTTCACTCACTCACTCGTTTCTTCTATGTCTGTGCATGTAGACTGGAGGGAGAGAGAGAGAGCCAGCCAGCAAGAGAGGAGAGAGAGGGACCGGGCTGACTCAACTCCTCCTCTCGTTTCTTCTGTGTCTGCCTGGGCCTGTGGAGGAGTCAAGTCTCTAGAAGGAGCTTGAAGAGAAGAGAGGCGCGCGGGGGGGGGGGGGGGGGGGGGAGGGGGGGGGACGGACGGGTTTCGTCCGGCACGTCGACACGAAACGCGCACAGCGCCGCCCGCCGTACTGTCGTTCGGAGGAGTCTAGGAGTACCAGCTCTACGCGGGGCATACTACAATACTAGGAGTAGGACATAGTAGTACAACAGGTCCACGGAGCCCTACAGCCAAGTGCTTTTGACAAGAGTCAACCAAGCGAGAGCCAGCAAGCCAGCTTACTTCTTGGCGCACAAGAGGAGCAGCACGTAGCGGCTCGCAGCGCATTAACATGATGACAGCTTAAGAGCTAGGGGTGTCTCGTGAAGTCGCGAGAGACATGGGTCATGCGAGTGATCACGCTGTCTGAGTTTGCATGTCTCGAATGCTAGTGCCCCGTGGCGGGTCGGGGTTGGGCGACGCAAGGGCCACGGAATCCTTGCACCGCGAGGCCACCGTCGACAGCAAGTGTTTGCCCCGTGATGTACGAAGCGACGGGGAGACAGAGGAAGGCTACGGCAGCAGCAGTGTCTCGTGGCGCCCCAAGGCGGCCAAGCGGGGTTGCCGCCTTCACGGCATCTAGCTGTGAAGGATCGTTGCGGACAGCTTCCTCGAGTAAGGGCGTGAGGGCCATCCACGGAGCCACAGTATTGACACGAATGCCGAGGGGAGCCCACTCGCACGCAAGGCTCGCCGACATGTGGGTAAGAGCAGCCTGTGGAGGGGAAAGGGAGGTTCTGATTAGTCCACGAGAATAAACGGTTCGTACAGAAACGCCAACCTCATGCGCAGATCGACCACTGTGCCGTGAAGCATGGGACAAATAGCAGAGGTTTAGAGGGGCAAGTTCGACCTTCGTCATGGCATAGACCACCCCGGTGCCTGACGAGCGGAGGCCGGCAAGGCTGGACACATTCACAACGGAAGGTGATTCCGACTGCTGGAGCAAATGCTTGCACCCAGCAGTGAGGAAGAAGGCGGCTGTCTGATTGGTGGATACCATCGTTGCATAATCTTCTTCGGTCACCTGCTCGGCCGACTTGCGGCTGCGGCCACGAGCGCGGGAGGGGGGGCAATGAGGGCATAGAGTGGACGGAAAAACCTGGAAGATTCCGGCGCAGGAGTGCGCTGCTCACATATTGGTGCCGGCGTTGTTGACGAGAACGTCCAGTCGGGCCCAGAGCCGATCGGCGGCGGCAATGAGGCGCTCGCGGTCCTCAGCACTCGTTACGTCGACGGGCAGGGCATGCACTCTCCCTGCACCATGCTGCTTCTCAAGTGCTGCGCGCACACGCTCCAGCTCAGCCTCACCACGCGCGGCCAGCAGGACCCCTTGGGCTCCGAGCGCGAGGAACTCTTCGGCACACGCGAGGCCTAAGCCCTTTGACCCGCCGGTGACGAGGCACACCTTGCCGTGCAGTCCCCACCGCCTCAGGACGTCGCCACCCGCTCCGTCGGCGCGCCCGTCCGGCGTCATCCGCCTGCAAGAGAGGGGGCTTCTTATTGTAAGGGATGTACACTCCGGGGTGAGACAGATCGCGAGGTCTCGATTACCATCTCGCGAGAGCGCTTGATCTCGTCGTTAGACCTTATAGCGTCGTAGGACATCTTGTTACTTGTTACATAGCTACAAAGCATTCCCAGCCACATCCACCGGACGAGCCATGCGCCAACCGCGCACACCCCCATCGCGGGGTAGGGGCTCTGTTGCCGTTGAAGGGCTACGGTCCCTCAGCCCTCACCCCTCACTAACCCCAACCCTATCTGATCAAAAAAAAAACTAGTTGGGCTGTCAGTCCGTAAGCTTACGGTGGTTTTGAGCTTACACTTACATCAGTACTTACATCTGTACTAACATCAGCTTACACCCCTATTACAACTTCTAGTATCGCTATTATTATACTTATACTTACTGGGGGGTGTTCAGCGTGCAGCGCGTGGCGCGCGCGCAAAGGGGAGGGCAGCGCAAACAAATAGAGGAACCGCAGAGAATCAAATTGGCATACGCACGCACGGCGTCTCCATGGGGGCGCGCTGGTTCGTCAGGAAAAAGACACTGTGACCACTGCTGCCAAAAATAGACCAGTCCTTAAAATTAAAAGCGCGGCCCGTAGATGTTAAACGCCGATACTAGGGTCACGTGTGGATATTGTTGTATAGATAACTATCGACATTTGATCGCTCAATTCGACTGATGCCCCACAATTGACAATTGACGGAACGACACCTGGGGGGCGGGGGGCGGGGGGCGGGGGCAGCTTGTCCCCCGTTGGGCGGGCGGGCCATAACTAAAGTCGCGTTCCGCGTTCCGTCAAAAGAGACTCATATCTGATCAAGATATTGTTTGTTGTTTGCGACCAAACCAGATCCAATTGTCCTCGTAGTGTCGAGTGCGTCATTTTACGCCGGGGTCCGGGGTTCATGATGGATAGGGGTGAAGGGCTTAGATATGGTCCGGTGGCCCGCGCCCCCCCCCCCCCCCCCGATGATCCGTTCCCCCCTTCCTCCTACGCCACCTAGGCTGGCGGCCGACTCTGTCTCGACTTATCAACCTACTTTTATAAGTAGGGGTCAATGGGGGCCTCGCGCCCCCCTCTCTCCATCGCGGACACCCCCAGGGGTGGGCCCGTACAATCAACCACAGCCCCTGCCCTTTGGCAGGGGCTGGGCAATCATCATACTGGCCCAGACCCCTAGTGGGCGCGGGCCGTGATTCGCACTCCCACGCCCTGCGTGGGCCTGCCCTCGAGCTGACCCCCCCCCCTTCCCTGGTCGCCAGGCAGACAGATGCCTCTGGGCGGCTCCCATGGCCAGCGAGGCAAGCGTGGGAGAGGCAGGGGGGGCCAGGGGCTGAGCCCCAGCCTCCACTGCCCCCTGAGCTGCCCTTGCTGGCCCTCTGGGAGCTCCCAAAGGCCCTCTGAGAGCAGGCCGTGGCGCGCCGCATGGCGACGCGCCGCAGGGAGAGGGGTGGAGGAGAATGGAGAGGGGGAGAGGGGGGGATTTGCACCCCCCCCCGATGGAGTGCGGTAAGAAACGGGCCCCGTTTGCGTTAGCAAACGGGCGAAGGGGGGCGGCTGGCGACAGGAGGGGGAGAAGAAGGGAGTGGCTCAAGACGTCCCTGTGGCAGGTATAGGGGGGCGCAGTCATTTATTTCTTCGAGGACCAAAACTAACTTTATAGTCAGTTGCCATGGAGCGCGCCGCCGCTCCCCTCCTCTCCTTCGGGCCCCCCGCCGAGGGCGGCCCCCCAGCCCCCATGGAGCAGTCGCTGTCGAAGCGACCGCGCCCGCCATCAGAGGCCGAGCAGGTGCGCGCGACCCCCGTCGCGCCACACGGCCCGCGGCTCCGGCCGCACCACGCACAGCAGCCATGCTGGCCCCCCCCATGGGGGGCAGCAGTCTGCAGACTTCAGCAAAGCATGAACAGGCTCACAGAGCCACTCCTCCAATGGGCATGCCTTATGGCAGAGGCCCCTTCCACCCTGGCGACGGCCGCGCTGCCGAGGCAGCGCGACCCGAGACCAGGTGGCCCTTATGGGCACCAACACTGTCTGACAAGACATCCCAAAACCACGCACACCACAAGGCTCTGGGGCACCAGAGCAGATCGAGCAGCACCTACACCCACTGTCCCACCCCACAGCCTATCCCCATACGCACCTCGACGACCTCCCTCCACGCCACATCTGACTCGCGCCCCACTCTCCCTTGACACACAGGACGGTGCGCTCTCGCAACCGATATGGTGCAACCCGCACGAACAACCGCCACGTATGCGCGCCGCTTGGGCAAGCCTATGGCAATCCCTCCACACGCACGTCGTGCATAACGTGTTCAAGGATAACAACCTAGACACACCCTACACGAAAGAGGAATGCGCCCAATATCTAGACCACCTCCCGGAGATATTCGAACACGCGGGTAGCAAAATAACCAAGGAAAGCTTCTTAGACTCGTGGGCGTCGGTAGTACAACAAGCCTCGAGTCTCCTTGGAAAAGCGCAACTAGACCCGGCGCCCGGGTCTGACCCGGAGGGGACTAGCGAAAACGGAGCACGCGACAATAAGGCGGGCATTGAGGCCCCGCCGGAAATCAGAGTGTCCGATAACGAAACATACATAACTAAGATGAACAACATATGGATTCACACCAACACGAATTACCTCGGAGAGCCGGCCGACCGGACGGGGGTCGCGACCCCAGAAGAAGCCCGACTATACCACCCCCCCGCTAGATGGGAGGGAGGGTTGAAAGGCCCCAAATACGCGGAATACCCGCTGGCGGACGAGTATACAATGGACGGTAAAAAACACCTGGACCTCACCACGGTCTCGGACATAGCACAGGTGCTAGAGAAAAACATACCAGATAACAAGCCCCAGCCGGCAAGCGAGGCATGGGCCCGAAGAATCAACCTAACCCACGAGGAGTGGAAACACGTGGCCAGCTTATACACCCTACCCCTACTAAAACACACGGACAAACACCCACACTTCAAACACATCACCCACAGGAGGATTGGCACGCGGAATCGCTTCGCCATGGCGACCACGAATACCTGCAGACTATGCGGAAAATACCACGAGAGCTCGACCCACTTAGCCAGGTGCTCAGCCACGAAGCCAATCTTCGAGACCATAGAAGCGATAGCGGGTTTCACGCCGGAGCGCAAAAGGACAGCAACACAGAAAATAAAGGACAGACTCTTCGCATACCCGAGTACACCGACGCCCGATAGCCTCAAAACCCTATACATAGTAGCATGGAGATACATAATAGGCGACTTCTACAAAGTCGAATACGACAATCACCCCTTCCATTATATACCCGTCATCGAACGTACCTTGACCAGATTCACGATCCTCGTACGGGGCCTCGAAGCCTCTAACAAAACCTCGCCGGCACGTACGCACCAAGCCTCCAGAGGCAGAAAACCAAAGATCAAAGACGCAAGAGATCTTAGCGCCCCAATATTTAAGATGAATGACAAAGGTGTCCTCGCGATGAGCGTGAATCTGTCCCTGGTGGCACGCGCACTTGACATAGCGGGAAAGGTAGCCTGAAAACCAGACGAACACCACACCTCACACCCCCCCCCCCCCAAAAAAAAAACCCAACAGCGCCGACCCGGTACATACATAACCCCGAGTCCGACTCTTAAGGTAACCCCAACCTTTAATACCCCAATAGAAGCCGATCGCTCGATGGCACGAGGGAAGGCCGAAGAGTCGACCGTCGGGGATCGGTGCACGCCGCCTGCCACTGGAAACCCCAAGTACTGGGCCCCTAAGTAGAGCACGAGGGGACGAGCCGCAAGGCGAGTGCGAGGGAGTGATAAGGGATGCGGGCGCGGCCGTCAGATGGAGGATGTCGGGGTCGCGCGCGCGATGAGAACATTAAGAAGTTTTTTTTTTTTTTATTTCTTCGAGGACTGCTCGCGGCGCGAGCTGTAAGGGCCGTTCCGCTTCTCGACGAGAGGTCCCTCCCCCCCCCCCCGGTGCTTTTTCCCGGAGAGTCGGCCGGCGTCGACCGGTCCGCCTCAATGGGTTTCCCCTCATTTTAACTTGTGGGGAGTTAGAATGGGAGCCGGGGGCATGCGAGGGGGGAGATTTGGAGGGGTGCATAGGAGTATGTATCTGTGTCAACAGCACGCGCCAAGGTGTACGGGCAGGTGCGCTGAGGGCTGTCGTGTTGGTACCGGGCTAGTGGGAGTAGTGGTACTAACGCTCAGATGTATTATTATCTGTCTCGACTTATCCTGTAAACAGGCGCAAGACTTACCGATTTTTCGGTGAGCGGAGCTCACGCTTCGCCCACCCCCTTCTCCGCGCTCTCTCTCCCCCCTCCTGCAGGCACGCGCAATGGCGCGCCTGCGGCAGGCCTGCAGCTGCCCCTGGCGACCCCTAGAGGCTCCTGGAGGCCAGCTGAGGGGGCAGTGGAGGCTGGGGCTAGGCCCTGGCCTCCCCTGCCTCCCCCTCGCTAGCGCTCCTGAGCCTCTGGGGCCCCCAATCTGCACCTGTCTGCCTGTCGACTAGGACTAGGGGGGGAGGGGGGGTTGGAGCGATGGGCTGGCCACGACAGGCCAGGACGCGCGAGGCAGGCGAGCCTGCCAGGGAGAGAGTGGGTCAGCAGGGCGGTGGGCTCCTGGCAAGCCATCAAGCGTGCGCCAGGAGCATGGGTGGTTCCTCCCCCATGGCAGGGGAGGAGTGGAGAGAGGGGGGGGCTCGTGCTCCCCCATGGGCGAACTAAGTATAAACTTAGTTCGCGGTGAGACTATTAAATAATTTTAAATTTAATTTCAAGAGCTTATTAGACTGCAGTTTCGACGCTAATGATGGATGCTGAGCGGCGGATTACGCGCATGAACATCGCACAAAACATGTGCGCGGTCGCGATTTATCCCCGTACCATTTCAATCTCATTCTCACTCACACCCTCACTCCGAGGACGCTTGAGTGCACTGCGCTGCGGCCACGCATAGGTGTTGCATCGTTACAGCACACCCTTCACAGCGTCGGCGACTCAATGTAGCTCACGCAGCAACCAAAAGCACGGGGCACTCGACTACGCTGGCAAGGATTCAAGCGTACAACTTGGAGGTGACTTCGTTGAGATGGGCACTTCAGAGACCGCCCTCGTCTGGGAACTGGGAAATTCGTCCACGATATGGTCGTGAGAAGCCTTGAAAATCAATAGAAGGGAGCAACGTGGCAATCACTTTGCGTGTTTATCACACGGTGTCCTCGCTCGCTCACGACATCATGGTCAGGGCATTTTGGCTGATGAGCTCGTCGCAGCACGTCGCCAAGGAGCCTCCATTCCACCATGGAAGAACTCTATATAGTTGTAGTGCACATGATGGGCGCATTCGTGGGATGCCCCTCTTGTCGTTGGCAATTTTCATCTTCCCCAAGAGAGCGCGCCGCCGTCTCCCACGGTTGGCCGCGGGCGACATCTCTCAATGAGAGGGCCCTCGAATGGAGACGGAAGTATGGTGGCATGGCTACCCGCGGGCATAGCGTGGCAGCATGGCTACCCGAGGGCGTAGCGTGCCACATAACGGCTCACACCGCAATCGCTTCTGCGTTCGCCGAGCCCTCGCCCACCGCCTCAGAGGAGCTACGACCAAGTGGGAGCGACGTGTCCTCATTTATCTCGAGCTCTCCAGGCTTGCCCTTCTTTTTCTTCTCCGGCGGCTTGAGATCGACATCGAAGTAGCGACCGGTCAGCATCGGAAGCACCAGTTTTTCAATGGTGCTCTTGATGAGGCCCGGCGGAACCATGAGCTTGGAGCAGATGGTAAGCTCGTGAGTCAAGTCGGAGAGCATCGGAGGCGGGTTCTTGAGGATTGCGATCTTCATCTTTTGCGCCTTGGGGTGCCAGAAGATGCGCACTCGTGCTTTGATCGCAACGCGCTCGAGGCGAAGCTGGGCCACCTGTGCATGTCCAGTGACGGAGCCAGCGAATGAGGGGCCGCACGGGTCAGGTGGAGAGCATCGCGGGAGCGATGGAGGATGGCGTTTGCGCTGTGATTAGATGTTGTTGTCCACCTCGTGCTTACTCAGTAGCGCCTCTCTATGCCAAGGTTCAAGGGATGCGCACCTGGGCCTCGGATAGCTTGAAGCCAGAGGCGATCTTCCCGAGCCACTTCTTGCCACCGACTGATAGGTCTAGTTGGCCCAGCGAGAGCCTCAGGTTGAGGTTGACTGCCATGCGGATGACCTGCCGTAGGCGCCACGCGAAGTGCGTGAACAGCTCGTTTGGGGACGAGCGGTGGGAAAGGCACACGCGGGGGTGGGGGACGGAGCAGAAGAGCGCAAGCGCACGCGTGGGGAACACAAGGGGGGACACACGTGTTGCTTGATGTCGCGCCATTCCTTGGGCCACTCCTTCTCGGCGGCCTTCTCCTTCTCCTTCTGCTTCTCAGCCTCCTTCTTCCGCTCCACCTCGAGCTCCTCCGGTGTCATGGCATCACGTGGCTTCGCGACACATTGCTTAAGGCCTGGCGTGTTGCCGAGGCAGTTGCCGAGGCGCTCGGAGAAGTTAGGGCCCGAGTGATGCGACTGCGCCGCGATGAAGCCGGCCTCGAAGCCGTCCGCATAGGTCTTCTTCGATTTGCGTGGGGTGGCAGGCGAGGTGACGGTGCGCGTTGTGCTGCCGGCAGCGGAGCCCACCGCACCCACGACGCCCGTGCCCGCCTTGAGCCCCTTCTTTCCCAGGTTGGCGCCGACGCTGCCCACCGTGCCCACCGCCTTGAAGAGGCCGACGCTCGAGAGCTTGACCGACAGCTCGGTCACGACTCGACCGGGGGCGAGGTCCTTGTATTGGACATTCTGCCGCCGGATGAACTCGACCGTCACGAGCCCCTCTTCCTTGGACTTCTCGCCGTCCTTGGGCGCTTCCTCTCGATCCTTGGGAGGATCCCCACCAGCGGCGCGCTTGGCAGACTTGCCAGTGCCCGCCACCTCCACGGCCTTCTCGCCTGAGTCCTTGATGACCGTCACTTCCTCCTTGGGCTTCATGCATTTGGCGAAAGGCGTGGTCGCCAAACACTTGACCGCTTTGCCGCTCAACGTCTCCGCCGGCGCGGCCTCCTCCGCACCGCGCGCCGTCGGCTCGCCCTCCGTGCCCTCTGCGCGCGGAGTGGAGACGGTCGTCTCATCGATGCCCTGGAGCGCGTCGTGCTCGGCCTCGTCGCCACTGCTCGCCGACTCGCCGCTCTGCACGTTGACCGTCTCTGTCGAGGCGCCCGCCGACTTGCTCCTCCGGAAGGAGAGCATCCTAGGTGACCTCTTGACGAGCCTCACTCCTGAGGAACCGCCATGCATGAGCATCATTCCACCGGCCGAGGCGCCGCGCATCATCGCCGCGCCATCCGTCAGGCCGAGCCCCTTGGAGGGTGCAGGCTCAGCCTGGTTCACCCTCTGCCAAGTGGGCGGGAAGAACCTCACGAGCTGAAAGCCTGCGTCCTCAGTCTCGTCCTTTGCAACCATGCCGATGAGCGCCTTGCCGACAGCAAACGAGACGACGGGCACCAGGGGCTGGAGTAGCAGGTCGAGGAGCGTGACGCAAATGTCGGGGTTGTTTCTGAGGAATCGCATCGCGAGCGGGCCTGTCACCTTGTTGTTTAGTAGCTTGGAGAGGATCTTGGAGACCATCAGGGCCGACTCCCGCGAGGCGGCCTGGCCAGTGGCAGCAGCACTGCCGATGAGCTGGCCGCCAGCATCTTCGGCCTTGTGCAGCTGAAGGATGTTCTTCAGCTTGGACAGCTCACGCGCGGCGCCGAGTGGGTTGAGGTCCGCTGCGCTCACCATCGCTCCTCGCTCTGCCCGGAGGAGGGAGGGGAAGCTCTCCCCTCCCTCTCTTCCTCGCTCCCACTCGCTCTCTCTGACTTTCTCTCTCGCTCTCCTTTCTCTCTCTCTCTTCTGACTTCTCCTCTCTCCTCCCCTTCCCTCTCTCCGCTCCTCACAAATTCCTCGCCCCCCCCCTCTCGCGCTTTGTGGGCCGGGCTGCTCCTCCATCCGATGTCCCTGTCTATGGTCTAACCGCGGATTTTATTTCATTCCCCACGGAAACAATCAGTGGAGATCGTTGCCATCTTCTTGTGATGAGAGAGGGAGAGAGAGAGCTCCTCGCACTCCACGACCAAGCAAGGCGCCCTCATCCATTTTTCTTATTTCCCAACTCGCTGGGCGTCCCTCTCCGCTCTCTCTCTCTCTCTCTCTCTCTCTCTCTCTCTCTCCTCCGTCTCTCTCGGCTTGTTCACACCACCCCCTCGACGGAGAAGAAGAGAGTCTGAGAGGCCCCGGGCGCTCTGTGCTTCCCCCCCTCGAGAAGATGCGCCCCCCTCGCAGATCCCCTAGATCCCCCCTCCTCTCTCTCCTCTCCTCTCTCCTCCCTCCTCTCTCCTCCCTCCTCCCTCCTCCCTCCTCTCTCCTCTCTCTCCTTGCCGCTCACCTCGAGAGAGAAGAAGAAGGTGGACGCCGTGCGGACAGCGAGCGGAACTCCGCCACCACGGCCGCCCCCCCTCCGCCCCCCCCCCCCCCCCCCCGCCCCCGCCCCCCCCCCGCGCGGCGGCGCCAGGGTCTTCTCCTCCGCATCCTTGAAGAGAGTCTCCCCATTCATCCCTTCCCCCCCCCCCCCCCCCCCCCCACGGCCACTCTCAGAGAAGCTCTCCGCCGCCCCGCCGAACCTCCTGGCGCATCCTTGGGGGGGCCGGGGGGGCGAGGGGGGGCGGAGGGGGGAGAGGGGGAGAGGGGGGCCAACCCACAGAAGAAAACCCTCTTCCTGGCGCCGCACGACGCACCACGCCATGCATCTCCACCCCTGAGCCCTCGCCAAAGACATAGTGTATCTGTTACCCCCCAGGAGCCAACGCCCCCCAGGAGCTCCCGGGGGCCCCCAGGAGCTATCGGGGGGAAATTTTCTCCCGATCGCCAACAGCCCCACCGAGAGCTATCGGGGGACCGAGAAAATCCCCCGAGAGCTGTTGGGAGATTGCTCATGGGGGGTGCCGTAAGCGGATCCCCCAGTAGCTATCGGGGGGAGAAAAAATCCCCCGAGAGCAAACGGGGGGTTCTCTCTCTCTCTTTCTCTCTCTCTCTCTCTCTCTCTCTCTCTCTCTCTCTCTCTCTCTCTCTCTCTCTCTCTCCCCACCCCCCCTCTCCCCCCCTCCCCCCCCCCTTTTCTCCCTCCCTCTCTCTTTCTCCACCCGCTCTCCCACCTCCCGCCTCCTCTCCCTGTCGCTCCCCCCCCGCCCTCTCCTCGCGTTCCGTGCCCCCCTCCCCCCCTCTAACTTGCCTCTCTCTCTCTCTCTTTCTCTCTCTCTCTCTCTCTCTCTCTCTCTCTCTCTCTCTCTCTCTCTCTCTCTCTCTCTCTCTCTCTCTCTCTCTCCCTCTCTCTCTCTCTCTCTCTCTCTCCCCACCCCCCCTCTCCCCCCCCCCCCCCCTCCCTCCCTCTCTCGGGAAGCAGCGGTAGGGTGCGCGCGACAGCGCCGTTCGTCTCAGCCGCAACCTCAGTGGGTGGGGGAAGGAAGGGGAGGACGGCGGAAATAGATGGTGGGCGGCGGCGGCTCAGATGGCGAGAACAGGGGCGGTGCGCTGAGCAGCCAAGTGCAGGTCAGGTGGCGGCTGGAGGAGCGGCAAGCGTCGGTGAGAGCCAAAGGTGGTGGGGCTGGGAACGAAGAGGGAGGGCGGTCGGTACGGCGCGCCAGCACCGCACAGAGGTGGAGCGCCGGCTTTCATTGGAAGAGGGCGGCAGGGTCGGCGCGGCGACTGACAAGTTGGCAGAGTTGGTCGCTGGCCGCACCTGTCACCTGTGGCAGGCGGCGAAGGTGCATGCGCTAGAGCTCAGTGTGCGGAGTCAGCTCGTTCAGTGTGTGGAGTTAACGTCTTCAGTGTCTGAAGTCAACTTGTTGAGGGCAGAGTCAACTTGTTGAGCGGGGAGTCAACATGTTGCGTGTGTGCAGTCAACTTGTCGAGGGTGTGGAGTCAACGTGTTCAGTGCGTGGAGTCAACGTGTTCAGTGCGTGGAGTCAACGTGTTCAGTGTGTGGAGTCAACTCGTTGAGGGTAGAGTCACCTGTTCAGCGTGGAGTCCACTTGTTCAGTGTGGAGTCAACTTGTTGAGTGTGGAGTCAACTTGTTTAGGGTGGGGTCAACTTGTTCTGCGTGGAGTCAACTAGTTGAGTGCGTGCAGTGAACTTGTTGCGGGTAGAGTCAACTTGCTCAGTGTGCGGAGTCAGCTCGTTCAGTGTGTGGAGTTAACTTCTTCAGTGTCTGAAGTCAACTTGTTGAGGGTACAGTCAACTTGTTGAGCGGGGGGTCCACTTGAAGTCGTACTTCTTCTCCTGCTTGTTTGAAGTGTTGTGAAACACGTCAGCGTCGCCGAGCTTGTGTGGACGCAGTTTGTCTCGCCGCACGCGTGGGAGTTCAAACGGCTGCATTGCTTGTCCACGATGAAGCGCGTTCCTCTGGCAGACAAGATCGCGAAGTACCTGCAGCCCAATGTTGCTTGGCGCTTTGTCCTCGGGCACGGTGCCCCTCGTGCGTGTACCAATGGTACATTGCAGAGTCTGCTGGGATCCCTTGCAGGGCGCGCCGGCCGACCCTGCTGCCCACCCAGCGACCCACTCCACACCTCTCTCACACCTAAAAAGCCGGGAGGGGCGTGACAAAAAAAGGGAACCTCGAGTTGCACCCTCTGAGCCTGAGACGAGCACACGGCAAGCAACAGGCGACCTGGCTCCTTTGGGTCAAGATTGCCCGAAAGGGCCGCACGGCGAAGGACCTGGAAATAAGAACCTGGAAATCGCATCATCCAGGATGAATGCGAATGCGACATGCTCATGTCTCCCATTCGCCCGTCTCAGCCCGCCTGCGTCTGTTGCCAACCCTACAGGTCCACTGATGCGACCGCAGCACGCGGTCTTCGTCCTCGGACAGTGGTGGGTGTGGCGTGGTGGCTGCGGTGCTGCGGTGCTTGCCTGGGTAGGCGGGTCGTCCTGGCGCGGTCGCTTCGGCGACAGCGGCGTGTCCATTAGTAGTTCGTCTAGCTCTCCGCGAGGGCGGCGGCAGAGGGGAAGGGGAGCGGCGCGCGCTCCATGACCCTATCCGTTTACTGAAAGTTGGGAGGGCGGGGAGAGAGGTGAGAGGACGGGGGCGGCGCGTGCTCCATGACCCTATCGGTTTAACGATAGTTCTCAAATGTTTTTGTAGATGCATGCACATGCATTGTGCTACCACTAGACTGCCTAGCTAGCGCCTCTTCTTCAACCAATGTTGAGAGAGGGCGAGGGCCTCGAGGATACGTCGATACACCCCACGAAATGCATGCACTTGGTCCAAGGTCGTCGAATAAAGAGGCGTATGGATGCAAGGAGGGAGTGGAGAAGGGCAGGGGCACCACAAGTGAGAAATATGACAATTGTAGGCAAATGGGAAGAGCAAGTTCGGTGAAGTTGTCACGATCGCAAGTTGGCAAGTCGTCGTTCCCAAGATGAAAGAAGACATATGCATGAGAAAGAGATCGCACAAAGCACGATGTCACACACACGCATTTCATCATTCGGATGCGCGCAAAAATTGCACGAGCAATGTGCCGCAAGCGGCACGCAGTGTTGATGGCCGGCGTGCTCCGGAGCCTGAGCCATTGGATTCCGGCTGTTGCGCGACGCGCCCAACTCGCTCTGCGGTCTCCACAACTTGGTAAAATGGATGACGAAAATTCAATCATAGTCGTCGCCACCCAATCCGAGTTTGTTCACCATCTCGGCCAACTTCGTCACGCTCACTTTCTCAGCCGAGGTCCTTGGCAGATATTCTGATGCATTGAGTGCGTCTTTCGGCACCGGCCCACCAGCCCAGTAGTCGAACACGCAGCTCCGATTCTTCACTGGATGAAATAGCATGGGTTTTGGTGTCTGTATAGAAATGGGGCCATTTGATGTCATGGCAAGCCAGGATATCACCGGCCCTGTTGCACTGGGCTGCACCCCAACTCATGTAGCATCGAGGTCATCCTAGGTTGTGCAGGGAACTTCAAAGTACCGCTGACCGTGAAGCTTGGGCGTACCTGATGGGCGGCGTACTTGTTTGTACGGTGGTGGGACTTGGGCTTCTTCAAGGCAGGTGGCGGGCGGACAAGCGCCTTCAGGAAGAACAAGCACGGCCATATTGGTCGGAATAACACTGCCTCAGCACTGACGCTTGTAGAATCATTGAAGTGTCCAAGATTGCACTCGTCCGAATACTTACATACCATGGGCAACAGCATCTCTTCATATCCAACCGTACCGTTGTGCCAGAACTGTGAAGTGGTGGCCAATGGAATTCCAGAGGGCAATTAAAGAACAATACACATTTAATTATAGTGCGGTCTGACATTGCTCAAAGCTTGGAGGCCTACGGTCAGTGCAGTCAAAGTGCTCGCAATGCAGGAACGAGGTCTCTGTGCGGCTCCAGAGCAATCTGGCTAGGATGGGAGCCCTCTATTCTCTTCATACCTTTGGCATCGTCTCGGTGATGAACCGGACAGAGAAGCGGCCAACAGGTACAATGGTGAATACAGGCTGCTCCCCATGACGTGTGAGGTGAAGGATCGGTGTGTTCAATGTCCAATGCGTGGTGCATGGAGATTCCTGGCCTGACGTCCGCAAATGAAGCTCCTCGCCATACTTCTCACCTATGCGAAAGCGTTGCTTGCTACATCCATATAAGGGCGCTTGAGAGCGACTACTCAGCTTTGGGAGCAAGACATCGGATATTTGATCTCGTGCCGATCTAATGAGGAGTGAGCCGAGCGTGTCGCTGACCATGACGTCGGGCTCCATCCGCCAGATGAATTTCAGGGCAGGGTAAGCCCCACGAAACTCACAAAACCATAGAAAGAGGCCGGTGTGCTGATAGAAGTAAGTTTTGAGGTAGGTCTCGTTGGGGTGCTGAAATCCCCAATGATTGTCAAGAGCTTTCTTCATCTCTGGCAGCGCATGATCACGAGCTAAGTCGCCCCAAACGGCAATTTGCGCCCGCAATTCAGTGGATGCTGTTAAGTCAAAGTATGCCACCTTGCTACGATCCTTTGGCTGGTATAGCAACACCCATATTTCTGCGCGCGGCCTGGCGCGCCCTGCGTTCACGGTCTCGGCGAGTTCCTTCTGGTATCGCCGGAGCAGGGGCGGTTCGACATCCTTGAGCGTATGCGTGGCAAGGAAGATGATCTGTTCTACCTGTGACCATCATGTTTTGAGGGAGAGAGAGAAAGGTGGAGAGGCGCGGGGTGGAAGGGGAGAAGCAGAGGAAAGGAGAAACAGGGAGTAGAAAGAGAGAGGAGGGGCAGAGGGGGGGCAGGGAGGGAGGGAGGGAGGGAGGGAGGGAGGGAGGGAGGGAGGGAAGGAGGGAGAGCGGGGGGGAGGGAGGGAGGGAGGGAGGGAGAGAGGGAGGGAGGGAGGGAGGGACCGGGGGGGGGGGGAGGGGGGGAGAGACCTGCGACCGTCGCTTTGGTGCCTTCCACTCAGACAATGCCGGGGTGCTGGATGACACCATGGGCGCCGCAAGAGGTCGATCGAGCGGGGCGCAGGGGGGCTATTGAAACCGGACAGTGCAACAGTCTCAGTAGCTCGCGCTCTCGACGCCGAGTCGTCCTCACTGCCCTCCGTCCTCCCCCCTTCCGCCTTACCTTTCCGCCCTCTTCTGCCTCGTCCTCTCCGTATCGATGGCCCTCTCTCACTCTCGCGTGCACTTCATCACGCCTCGTCACCAAACAGAAAAAAAGAAGAAATGGGCCTGTGTACATAATCAACTCACGCGTGTCTCCTCTCTCTCTCTGCCCTTTGTGCGTGCATGACTGCGGATCGATCCCGCTGGGCCGCTGTGGCACAAGTTGGGGACTGGTTTGGTTATTCAGCTACCAGTAAAAAAATGTTCGAGGATTCCGCCGGACTATTGTACTCCTACGGCCTGCTGCCCACTACCTACAGAGCACATGGCACATGGTACTTTCCAGCTTTAGAGGCTTGAGCTTCATGGACATGCCCCATTTCTTCTGGTGGAAATGAAATTCGAACCCTCGACATCTAGTGGTTGCTGCAACCTAATGAAAATTGCCTCTTGTGCTTTCCATCGCCGGCGTGTGCTTGTGTTTCGTATTGGATATTGGTTGAGTAAATGAATATGAATATGATTCACATTGACAGCTTACCCTAACCCTAGGGCGGTCAAAGTCAAACAGGGCTTCTTAACTAATAATAAGGGCTGGGCTGCATTTTTGACCGTGACGCGATGCCCAATAAAAAACCTCCAGGGGGGGCCACCTGCCACCTGCCACCTGCCACTACGAAAATCTTCGCGAAGACTGAAGACATGGACATGGTAAATGGTGCGATTCGCCCCCCCTCTCCCCTCTCCCCCCCTCCGTCACGCGCGCTCACGCTCTACCCGTAGAGAATTTGAATTTGCGGTCGCGTCCGCGGGGGCATCGGTTGCTTTATCTAAGCTACATTTGGCATTTGATTCCCGCCCGATGCAGCGCCGTGTCGGGCCGCCGACAGTCCGACCACCCCCTGACCCTCTGGCCTCTGGCGTCGTTGCCCGCGCAGCCCACCCAGTGGGTGCACCCAGCTTCTCACAGCGCTCGCACGCGGCTACACTGGCTGCCAAAGACCCAATCCCAACCATCCCGACCCACCCCTCGCCCCCTCGCAGGATTCGCCCTCACTCGAACTCGGCATCGAGAACCAGGATCAGGTTACCAGTTACCAACGCGGCCGTCCACGCGTGGCTGACAAGCCTCTGCGTTGAGGCTGCCTACGCGGCCATCCTCTCTCTGACAGTGCCAGATCCGGCGCTGATCGATGATCGATGAGACGAGACCCGTTGAGGTCGCGATCCGTCGAATGTGGGACGGAATGAAGTTGAGCCATCAAATGTCCACATGCCCGTTTATAACAATATAGACGAGGATTGGGGTTAACCCAACCGACCATGATGAAACCCGTCACGAACACCTAGGCATTCCACAAACTAGATTTCAGTTGTCGGAACAGGTTCATGACGCTCTCTTGTTCTGGGTGGCTGACGCTCCATATCCATAGATAGGGTCACTTCCGAAGCTTGCCCGGTGCCCGGTCCACTTCCACTTCCAGCTGAGGTCCACGCGAGAAAACGGAAACGGCCCCGCTCTCGCTCGCTCCCCTTTCTGCTCACCGCCGTCAATCCTTGTTTTTCGGTTTCCGGAGCGTCGGAAACGGCCCCGCTCTCGCTCGCTCCCCTTTCTGCTCACCGCCGTCATTCCTTGTTTTTCGGTTTCCGGAGCGTTCAGCCCATGCATCATGCATGAGCACTGCCCTCGGGCCATGATGGTGCATGGGGGGAGGGCAAGGATAGATGATAGGCCGCTTGGTACTTGGTATTTTCAACTTCAGCGACGCCCACATCGTATGGGGTCCAGTGAAAATCTATGCGTAGGCGAAATGGGTAGAGTGAGTTGGAAGTATTTCTCTTTTTGGTCTAATCGTGTCGCGGGAGCGACGTTGTACGTTTTGAGGGCCTTGCCCATAGCCATAGGCTTCCCTTAATGCTTAATGTAGCGTAGGCGGGCATTGATATAACCAATGCGATTTTTTTTGTGATCTGCCTTTTGAAGACGGACTGCTGTATGCGTAATACACCTCAGCCAGTACACGAGCATGCCGCGAGAGTACCACCAACCAGAACGTGTCCGCATACCACAAGCACAAGCCTCCAGCCTTCTCCTGCAAATCAGCGCTCGATGGCATGAGGCACCTGCAATTCTGCTGAGCATTCATCGAGCATACTCGTCTCTCGCTGAGGACGGGCACATCAAACCTGATGTCGTCGCGATTGCGGGAACGGAACATGGCGATAGATACCCACAGATGACCTGGCCTCGCGCGCTGGGTATGCAGAGCGGGATGAGAGCCGGCCGAGAGCATATTGCTGAGGATGGGCTTAAGGAAGCTTCTACGTCCTGCACAGCGGGCGGCGCATATGGCATGCTGGACACGATTTGCCAATCGACATTTGCATGAATAGAGGCTACCTTATGCTCCGATGCTCTCTGCCTGCGCCAGAATGTTGTCGAAGTGGTATATGCGTTCGACAGACCGCGTTGGACATCCTCCTCCGGAAAATTATCGTAGACGGGATTCCATGGATGGCCACCTCGCACGGGGTCAGGTAAGCCCTTGGCAGTTGATGGTCTGTATAGCTTCCCAGCTGGAACCCATGGCGGAGCACGCTCGCCACTCCACATGGCACGAGGCTTCCATGCGCCCCTGATCTCACTAGGTTTCACCTGGCCATATCGGTAGGCGTCATCACCATCCTTGAGCCGAGAAGCCGATGGTTGCCATGAGTGAGCGATCCCCTGTGGCGGAGGTAATGGCCTCCTCACCCATCTCCGATCACCAATTGTCACGCTTGAGCTGTTCGACATCGATGGACGAGGTTGGGAGGTGGACCCTCTCAACCGCCCGCTCTCCGACACCCGGCGATCAGTAGTGAGGAGTGCACCGAAGTCGCAGTCGCGTTTTCAGAAGACTTTGAAATAAAAAACTCGACCTGGAGTATACTCCTACTTATCCTCGTCGCGTGTCTGCGGGGCCGTCCGTCACCCGCGTGCGCGCCGCCGCCGCCGCCATGGCTGCCCCGCTCGCTCTTGTCGCAGCGCTCTCGCTGGTGGGGCACGGCTGGCGGGCGGCGCGGGCGACCGAAGTGGCTTCGGCGCAGATGGGCCCCTCCCGGGATTGGAGGCTCTTCGGCGTCGAGCTCAGCGTACTTGAGGGCGGAGAGCCGGCCGGCAGGCTGCGCGAGGCTGCTGCCGCACGACTTGCGCTGCCCGAGGAGGAGCTCGAGGCGGTGACGCTCGTGCGGCGCTCGCTCGATGCGCGGCAGCAGCGCACGAGCGGGCGCCGAGGCAGGCCGACCGGAAAACACGAGGCCGTTTGGTCCCACGTGCTCGATGTGCGAGTGTCCGCAACAGCAGCCAAGCGCATCAAGGCCAAGTCTGGGCGGTGCGTCCCGGCTGCTGGTGAGCGAGTAGCGACGGAGGGCCAGCCGCAAGTGTGGGTCAGCAAGGGGACCTCGAGTGGACCAGCGCTCCTAGGCCCGTTGCACGTCGTGGTCATCGGTGCGGGGCCGTGTGGCTTGTTCGCAGCCCTACAGCTCGCACGTGCGGGCGTCAATGTGACGCTATGCGAGCGCGGGAAGCCGGTCGAGCAGCGCGGCCGCTCCATCGGGGCTTTGATACGCCGAGGACTGATCGACCCGGAGTCCAACTTCTGCTATGGTGAGGGTGGGGCGGGTACTTGGTCTGACGGAAAGCTCACAACGAGGATCGGACGGAACTCTGAGGAGGTGAAAATCATGCGTGGTTTGAAAGGTCTTTGGGCCCGGGCACTTGGGCGATCTGCATCACGTGGGTGCACGGGCAGGAGCGCACCTCATGGCACTACCTTTGGCAGATGGAACTCGCTCCCTTTTCGCCCTTCGGCCGAGGTCCAGCACCTATTGCGTGCCCCTTCACCGGTCGCTCGCAGGTGCGGCAAGTTCTTGAGACTCTCGTACACTTTGGCGCGCCACCCCGCATTTTGATTGACGGAGCCCCCCACCTGGGCACCGACAATTTAGTCCGGTTGCTCAAAAAATTCCGGAGCGAGCTCTTGGAACATGGGGTCAATGTGCTATGGGACGCGAGGGTGGAGGAGTTCTGTCTGGAGCCGTCGAGCAACGACGGCCAGAGGACACTCGACGAGTTGTCAGGGTCCGGTGATGTTTCCGTCCACGGTGTCAAGCTGGCAAGCGGCGAGCAGATTAGCTGCGATGCCGTGGTGGTAGCAGCGGGTCATTCGGCGCGGGAGCTGTACACAGAGCTCCTTCGCTGCGGCGCGACGCTTATCCCAAAGGACTTCGCTGCAGGATTTCGGATTGAGCACCCCCAGGTAGAACACGCAATGGCGCCGCTGCACCTCGCGCACCAAAGCTACTCTGTGCTGGCCGTGCTCGTTTAAGTAGCGCTCTCTACCGGCACCCAGCGCACCCGTCTTTGAATGCCCTCGTCCTGCGGTGCGCCACTGCTCGTCCTCCGCGGAAACAATGTTTCTCAACCACAGCTTCTATCCCAGCACCCAACGCCTCCTCTCACACACCCCTCGGAGTAGGAGCTCATCAATCGGGCCCGGTATGGCGAGCTCGCCCCGTTTTGTGCTCCCGTCGACTCACGCATGGGCGCAGACGAAACGCCGCAGTCTCTGCCACCGGCGGCCTATCGGCTAGCGACCAATATCAAGGTCGGCGATGAGACCGGCGGAAACGTGGACGCGGGGACTCCGCCGGGCGCGCCTCCACGCGGTGTCTACTCCTTTTGCATGTGTCCTGGTGGGCAGATCGTGCCAACGTGAGTCTTGCCCATACGGGCGCCTCTGCGCAAGCTCTGCGAGGCGGCCTCACCCAGGTTTTGAACGAGGGTGCCTTCTTGCACAATGCATTAGCAGAGGGCAGCTGCCGGCTCCTGAAGATGGTCTGTGAGCCCCCACTTGCTGACTCCTCCACTCTGCCTCCCCCGCTTCTCCCTTTGTGCCATCACCAACGCAGGTCGCTTGACGTAGCACACCTTTGTGTAAATGGCATGTCGTACTCCTCCCGCGGCTCGCCTTGGGCGAATTCGGCGGTCGTCGTGACGGTGGGCGCCTCGCATGGGGACTTCGACGATCTCCGAGGGGCGCTTCCGCCGGCGCTCGCGGGATTGGAGTGGCAGGAGACGATGGAGGAGCGTGCCGCAAAGATGGGTGGCGGCCAGTTCAAATGCCCGGTGCAACGTGTCTCCGATTTTTTGGCGGGAAGGCCTTCAGCTCAGGAAGACCTGCCCGAGAGCTCGTACCGGCTGGGAGTGACGGCGGCATCCCTCCACGAGCTCTATCCGCCTGCCATCACGGATGCGCTGCGCCAGGGCATTGCCGAATTCGGGCAAAGCATGCCGGGATTCGATAGTAGCGAAGGGCTGCTGCACGCCGTCGAAACGCGCACATCCGCACCAGTCCAGGTGGTCCGACGAGAGGACACGTGCGAGGCCATCGGCTTGCGTGGGCTGTACCCGGCGGGGGAAGGCGCAGGCTATGCAGGAGGCATCGTCTCGGCCGCAGTCGACGGGCTGCGCGTTGCCAAGGCGCTACTCAAGCACGTGGGGGGGCGTCGCAAAGCGTTTGAACGCACGTTGGGCGACGCGGAAGAGGCGTTGCTATCCCCGCCACCCATCTAAGACGCTTGGTTGAGGCGATTGGCGCGCGCAGAGGTGGGGTGTTTTCAATGGAGATTGCTCGCTTTCTCACCTTATACCATGCTTGAGGCAGAAGAAGAGCGAGTGGTTTACTAGCGTTAGGTAGGAAGTGAAGCCAGGTACGAAGCGCTCGCCAAGATTAAACAAGTGCTTGTGTGTGGAATAGAGCGCAGACTCTATTCATGGGGGCAAGCCTCAAAGGGGAGAGAGAGAGGGGGTAATGGAGTCTTGTGAAGAGGAGGGGGGAGCGCGCGACATCGCATCGCACGAGCCCAACGACGCAAAGAGCAAAGACCACCACTCTCTAGCTCTAGACACCACTCACCACACCAGCCCAAAAGATGCCAAAACTAATGCAGACGCACGAGACAACAAATAAAAGACACGAACGAAGACGAGAAGAATAATGTCCTTGTCCAGCGAATTGGAAGTGGGAAGCTTTGAGGTTGAGCTTTTTAAGCTTTTGCGACTTTAGCGTCTTTTGGCATTATTTATTATTTGGTTACGTTTTGTTCTGGGGCCCAAGGGGGGGGTCTTGGTCCGAATGGGGCTCCCGGATATGTGCTAGTTGGGTGTATTGGGAACTTTCTACCCAAAAAAATTCAAATTTCCTCAAATCTGAGATGGTCATTTTTCACCCCTAATAATACAACTAATAATAATAAAACCCTGTTTGACCGCCCTAGAAGTGGCGTCGCTGCCCATGCCTAGCGCAAGGGTCTAGCGTCCCCACTCAGCGGCATCTCCTTCCCCACAGCACCTCTCTCATGACGTTGCTCCTCACTCTCCCATTAGGCCCCCTTGCCTGCGAGACCAAAATAGGATCCCGGTGTGGGTGCTGTCTGGGTGTGGAGGGAGGGGCGCTCCGGCTAGCGTCTAGCGTAGGCAGAAAGCTAGTGAAGAGCTGGCTTTCGAGGGGCGGGAGGCGGGAGGGGGTTGTTCGTTGTTCGTTGTTCGTTGTTCGGTTGTTCGGAGGGGGGAGGCGGCTGGCGGGGCAGGTAGGGGGGGACCCGGCGGAATCCTTGGACACCAGAGGAGGTGGGAAATACTGGTTGAAATGAGTGAGTGGCCGGGCTAAATAATATTTCTGCTTGGCCCTATGACCTATGACGCATGACGCATGACGCTGCACGGCTGCACGCTGCTGGTGGCGGTGGCGGAGCCGGGGCGTATGGCGCCCCGGCGGAGCGGCGGAGCGGCTGTGCGTGGCCTGCTCTCCCAGAGGAGAGGGCTCAGTCGCTGGCGGGGGCCGACCGAGGGCGGCGCGGTAGACAGCGACAGAGCGAAAGCCGGAAAGCCGGAGAGACGAAGGATCTAGAGTCTAGAGGCCAGCGCGGTGTGAACGGGCGTTCCTGTGAAACCCCGCAGATAGAGTACTTTAGTAGTATACTCGTAACTTCTCGCCTTTGCCGGCTCGCCCGCCCGCCCCCCCCCCCCCCCCCCCCCGCGGCCCCTCTCTCTCTCCTCTCCTGCCTTGGACTGCTCTCACCTCCTCCCTCTCCCTCTCTCTTTTCCTCTTCCCTTCGCCTCTCTTTCTCTCCTCCTCTCGATCCGTCTCTCTCCATTTTGAGCTCCTCGGCTATGTATCTTCTCTCTCTCTCTCGCTCTGAGAGGATGATGTGTCTCTCTTCTTCTCCCGACTCCCCACTCTTCCCCTTGCCTCGCTCTCTTCTCTCTTTCCTTGCGATTCTTCTTCTCTCTTCCCCTACACAGCAGGTCAACCAAAGAAGGGGTCTAGCAGCGAACGAGAAGAGACCCAGCCAAGCGAGTTCTCTCTCTCCCTTCCCTCTCTTGGGTTCCTGCGACCTCCCCCCCCCCCCGTCCCCTCTCCTCTCCCTCCCTCCCTCGACCCCTGTCTCTCTCTCTCCATCTCTCTCCTCCCCTCTCTCACCAGAGGGGTTAGGACACGCCTCCCGGATGCTCTCCAGCGCGAGCAGCATGCTGCGGAGCGTGGCCTCAATGACAGTGTGGTGGACGACGCGCAAGCTGAGTGAGAAGACTTGGAAGGCTGCGCTCCGCCGGCTGCTCGACCGCATCTGCCTCAGTTACGAGTGGGTCGACCTGGCGGATCAGACCGATGCGCCAGCGAGGGCCCTCATCCGCCGCCTCGTCCTACGGCCCTCGGCGGTGAACCTGCCGCTCTCGCGCTTCGGCTGGTCACTCGCTAGTGCGCCCGAAGGGTCCAGCGAAGGCGAGACCCAGCCACTCTTCACCATTGGCGAGATGAGCGTGACCGTCGCACTGAGGCTGCGCTCAGACTTTGGCCTCTTCTCGGAGCCATGGCAAGTGCACATCTCCGACGTCTTCGCCTCATGCAAGCTGGGTGTTGATGGCCGCTTGGACGGCCATGAGCGCACAGAGGCCTCGGTGGGTGGGCCTATCGAGGCCGTCGGAGCGGTGCTCGCCGAGGCAGTCGCCTCCGTGGGTGGAGTAGGTGGAATACTGCCTGTAGCCCCTGCTCAGGATGGCCAAGGATGTGAGGATGGCCAGAAGGATGCATCGGAGGGACTCGGACGTCATGTGGCGATCGATTCCATTGAAGAGGGGGCAGGTTCCGATGCCAAGCACTCCTCATCAGGTAACCGACTTGGACGAGGTGCTTCTTCTGAGCGAGAAACCTCCACCAATAGCCATCACGGGGTGGCCAAGCCATGCCATGTTGCAGCGACTTCAGGGTCTGTCGTCGACACGACCGCGCCGGTAGAGCACGAACTGTCAGAGGAGGAGGCTGACGTCTTTGAGGAGGCGGAAGAATGCAGCGATGTCGACATGGACACCAACCGGGCTGTACCATCCCGCCAACATCGGGCAGAAGACCCTCCTGCTGGGAGTGGCGAAGAAGACGGAGAGGAGGACGGCTGGGACGAGGAATATGTGTCGGATTCAGAGTGGCAGCAGATGGAAGCGGCTGCTGCTGCGGCTGCCAGGGACTTTGCCGAGGGAAGCTCATCCACGGCCGCATCCCGAGATTGGCTGCCCCTTCATCGTGCTGCTGAGAACCTCCGGTTGCGGTTGCAGCGTGTACGCGTCATTGTCGAGCAGGGATCACAAAAAGAATCTAGCGAGGAGGGATCCGGCAGCGTGCTAGAATTGCGATTGGCGGAGCTGCACCTGACGACAACTGACGCACAATGGCGTGAAGAGGACGCGCCCATGGCACAGGTGTGTCAATGGCCCTGCCCGTCCCATCCAATGCACCTACTAGCGTGAGCCCGTTTTCCTCTTCCAAAGTGTGTGAGCTCGCCACCAGACTTGCGACCGCGTGCTGGATCAGCATGACAGCCTCGATCGACAACGTCCATGCGCGCCATGGCCGTGCAGGTGCGCGACGGAGCAGAGCTACACAAGCGCATTCGCTTGCATGGTCTCGAGGTGGCAGTATTGGACCGAGCCTACGAGCTGGATGGCGAGGAGCCGAAGCCGATTCCACAGCTGATTCTGTCTGCTCCCGAGCCTCCTCTTAACACAAAAGCGCCGCTCGCCCAGAGCTCGCAGCCGACTTCAAACTCAAGCTGCACCCTGAAGGATAGCCTCGTCAATGATGACGCGGCGCAGGGTACACATAGAGATGCAGACGCCCATGGCGTCGGCCAGCAATCCGACTTTGCACAACCAGGCGAGGTGCATGTAGGGGACCCAGCTCAGTCGAGAGATCTGAATGATGATGGAGGCCCCCCTGGCTCCGTGGAGATCATTGACACAAGTCGCTTGAGCGCTGCCTGTGGCGCTGCTCGTGCCAGAGCTCACGATGATGCAGCGTGCGCCACCGATAGAACCGGATGCGCCAACAACAACGCTCCGGCTGATGAGGATTTCGCCCGCCGCATCAACCTTCTGCTAGGCATCTGCGGCGAGCTCCGCCTGACAAAGCACCTGAAGCAGGAGTTGTTTGGATCCGTAGTGCGTGATTTCGCCGGAGGCTCCTACGACGTTTCGCTTGCCCTCTCCTCGGCGCAGACGCCGCGTTTCGAGGTGCCTGAGATGCGCGTTCGGCTAAAATGGCAAGCTGAGAGGAAGGCATACAGTCTTTCCTTCCTCTCGGGCGCACAGGTGATCTGCCCGTCGAGGCGTGCCATGCCCTTCAGTCCGTATGCGCCCAAGTGCGCGCCCTTTCTTGCCAGTGCTCACCGTGATCCTTTATGTTCTTAGGTGAGCCTCACCCACGGCGTAGACTCTGTGGCCCTCTCTGCTGCAGCGGGCTGGTACGCACGTCTCCGTCGAGCTCAAGCTGCAGTGGCGCCTCCTGCTGAAGAGCTGCTCCGCGCTGCGCAAGAGGAAATCGCACGGCTTCGCAAGACGCTCGCAAGATCCGAGGAGGCTCAAAGGCAAGCAAGACTAAGTTGCCTTGCCGCGGAGCTCTTGTCTTCCGTCTTGCCATCTACGTGCAAGAATACCACTGAGACCGAGGAGAACAAAGCCGCTTCACCGGTGAGGGAGTGCTCTATGGGGCCTGCTAGGGAGAAGGCAAGGGGGGCCTTTCCTGCGGGCACCGCGCTGGATCCGCCGGGCGTCCCCAATGCAATGGCAAGGCGCAAGATACCCAGTATCGATTCCAGCGACACTTCTGCAAGTCACAGCACTTTGAGTGACTCTCAGCCTTTGAGCACACCAGTGACTTCTCTCGGAGAGGTAGCTGGAGCTCAACGTCTCGCATATGAATCGACTTGTGCCTACCTTGCGTCAGCTGCGATGGAAGCGCAACAGCGAACACTGTCCTTGCATACGATGCTCATTGGCTTGCTCGCGGAGGACGACCGACTGGAAGCCATCCAAGCCTTAGAAGCATGTCAAGCGCTCTGCACTCACACGACCACTAGTGCGGCCGAAGGAGCCGTTGGCATGCAAGCCATCATGGCTCTCGCAAATGACAGCGCATCTCAAGAGGCGCCCCGCACAGACAATCAGTCACATCCGGTCAGCGCCAACTCTTGGCGCACGCTCAGTGGTCGGATGAACGGGCCCGAGGGATACCGGCTTGGCGATGGGGCACGCACCGCATTGCGTTGGATCGGGAGCCGCCACCCTTGACGGGGTCGAGCGACCAAGTTTGCAGTGCAAGGATACGCTGCGCAGATTGTCAAGTATTCTGCCAAGGCCCATTAAAACTCCCATGGCGGCCTGCATCTGCATCTCTAGATTCACTGGGGCCCACACCCATTGATGACCACATATACAGCGCTTTCACTTCAAACTAAGATTCCACTTGGTTCATCCATGGGGGGGCACGAACGACAATTCACGTTCTTAACATTCTCGCCGCGCACGCGACTCTGGACCCACTGCTCTTCACGCAAGCGTTCGCTTTCAAGATTTTTTTCCACGCAAGCGTTCTACACCCCCACTCCTTCGGCACCAACAACAACACAGCCCCTCTGAGGGCTTGTCAACTATCAAGAACACGCAGTGAAAGCTGCATTTCTTTTTTCCGGACTCTCAGAAAGGGGGCCGAAGGCAGCGAAAGCCAACCAATAGAGGGGATACCCCCCAGCAGCAAAAAGGGGCATGGCGCAAGCGCCCGCCCCGCGAACGCACACGAGACGGGCGCCCAGCCCCAACCCCCTGCTTGCTCCAACACCAGCCACAGCTACGCAAACAAGGGACGGAGCTCTGCCCTCTGCCCCAACCTCATGATAATCTGGGAAAGATAAAATAATTAATGTTCTATCCTAGCCAACCCCACTAGCTAATTGGACACAACTTTTCCGTCCCGGAATCCCGCCATGCCTGACGAGCCAGGTGTCCGAGTGCTACCGGGGCTAGGGGGCACTGCCCCCTCCCCTCGATATTTGTCCTCCCCCCAGTGCACGCACCGACCCCGCGCACCCCAGCACGTCCTCTCCTCGAGTCCACGCTGGGGGAAAACCCCTTTCGGGTAAAAGCAACGCGGGGGGGGGGGGGGGGGGCACTCGTGAATAGGGGCCCAGGAGCGCTAATCTCTCCTCGCCGAAGCGAGTGGCCGCGGCGAGCCGCGGCCCTTCCCTCCTGGCTCTGGCGCCCCCGTCTTCTCTTACCCAAACGGGGCGAGAAGACACGTTTCTGCCGGAGGGGAGAGCTGCCGCTCCCCCCTCCCCTCCCTCTTCCCTTTTCCTCCTCTCTTCCCTTTCCCTGCGGCGGGGGCCCATGGCGCGCGCCTGCGGCCCCTCTTCAGGTCCCCAGGAGGCCGGCAGGGGCCTGGGAGCGCAGCTCAGGGGGCAGGTGAGGCTGGGGCATGGCCCTGGCCCCCCCTGCCTTTCCCTCGCTGGCTCTCGAGCCCCTGCCAGTCGACTGGAGCTGGCTGGGGGGTCCTGACCAGGGGGGCCCAGGGGGAGGAGGGGCTGGTCAGAGGGCAGAGGGATGGGCAGGCCACGACGGGCCAGGGCGGGCGAGTCAGGCGCGCCTATGGGGAGAGGAATGGGTCAGCAGGGCTGTGTGCTCCTGGCAAGCCATCAGGCGTGCTAGGAGAGTGGGTGGTTCCTCCCCCCATGGCAGGGGAGGAGTGGAGAGAGGGGGGGGCTCGTGCCCCCCCATGGGCGAACTAAGTATAAACTTAGTTGATAATCTGGGAAAGAGGAGACGCACACACAAGCGCGAAAAGCGTGACGTGCCCGAGCACAAAACACCCAGGAAAGGACTCAACCCTCCCCCCCTCCACCTTCTCCACACAGGACACAGGTGGCCCTCGCCGACAACGATCTCGAGCCCGAAGGGGAAGGGGACGAGGAATTTTGACATCTCCAAGACGAGGAATTTTGACATCTCCATGGAAATAACATCACGTTCACGCCGTACGAGCGTGGATACAAGATCAAGGACGAGGAAGCTTTTGGCGCGACAGTCGCGCGCACCACCAACGCACGCGACCAACCAAACGAGACTCAATAGGCCTGCCCCCCCCCCCTTCCCCAACGCTAGGCCCAAAGCAGTGTACATGGGCCGACCCCCCGAAACCGAACAAAAAGGGAACGAGGGGGGGAGCGGGAAGGAAAGGGAGAGAAGGGGGGGTGAGGGCGATGTCGAGCGAGGGTCCGAAGGAGGGAGTGAGCAAATAGTAGCGTAGCGGACATCTTCAAGAATGTTTATTTTTCTTGGAGGCCAGCTCAGCGGGGAGAGCGGAGGCTGGGGCTGGGCCTTGGCCTCCCCTGCCTCTCCCTCGCTAGCGCTCCTGGCTCTGGGCCCCGCACGCTGCACCTGTCTGCCTGTCGATCAGGGGGGGAAGAAGGGTTGGAGCAATGGGCTGGCCTCGACAGGCCAAGGCCAGGGCGGGCGAATGGGGCGAGCCTGTGAATGAGAGAGTGGGCCAGTACTTTACTTTATTAAAACAGCGTTTTCACTTGGCCTAATTCACTAGCCCTTGAACGCTCAAGGTGGAGCCCTGCTCAAGATTGTCATTGCGCTACTTAAGTGCCGCTCCCGACAAAATCGTTCGGTGTTTCATAGCACAATGTATACCTGCATAGCAAACTGTTGTGGATAAGTTGCATGCCACTTGGAGGAGGAAGGTCGGTGACAAGAAGCACGCATCATTCTCATCACGGGTCACAGTTCATTGAAAGTGTAGTCGGGTGAATGTGTACTTGCTTGCGTATCATCCCTCATCCCGTGGTGTGCGATGACTTCTATGCTGCAACTTCAAGCTTAGAGTGTTCTTATTTTGGGAGCGCCGCACAAAGGTGGGGCCCGGGTAGAGGCACAGTGGAAAGAGCCGCTGGCTGCCGATATACATGGCCGCCCCTCGCGCTACTCGGCGCCATCGCTCAGGTCGAGAAATTGTACTCGTGGGTCAGCATGCGAACTTGCATGAGACGAACGCGTGCGGCTGGGCTTGTGCCAGTCACACTTCCCGAAGGCATTGCACTTTGTGGATTGGGATCTCTTTGCTTCTTAGTGGCTTTCGAAAGTAAACGTTTGGCGATTGATGAGTATCCATCGGAGAGCCTTAATCTCGTTGTTTGATTTCAATTCCCATGTACGCAAGACCATCAGATGCCGGTGCTAACAACGGGTTCCAGATGCCGCATAGGCCGCGCCCATGCAACGTTGTGCTTGAAAGTTGCTCTGAAACCATAGCGCCATGTAGCCGCGTAGTGGATGTATTTCGCTCTGTGAAACTCTCGCCCGGCTTGCTTGCGGCTAGCGGAAAGCCCAGATCACTCTCAGCACTACCTTTGGAAGTTCCAATGCTAAAATACGAGACCTGAGACTTCTTTGTGCATTCATGGCTCAACGGTGCTTTTGGCGATGTGTACCACTCGAAAGTATGAAGGAAGGAGGCATCGGGTCGGGTGCAAGTCAGGCGAACACTTATTTTGTTGAACAAGCTCAGTAGCCTCGCTCAGCTCCACCGAGGCTGCCTACGATTCCTGCAGCCTTCATGGGGCACGACATCATCTCGGCGTTCATTTGTGCATGTGATGCTTCGAAGGAAGTGGAAGAAATAAACTGAGCCATTCCTTGCATTGGAATGAAGGAGTGATGCTAATGATTGATGAGCATATGACATGTGACGCCGTCAGAGCAGCTGTTGGTAGCTACAGCACTTGCGGTCGGGTTTTGTCATGCAGCATGTGAGTGAGCCCACCGTGCACACATAGCTAGAGGTCTCACACCCACAGCGCAAATATTGCCATCCCTGCAAAGCCGAACACGGCGGCTACTAGTTTCAACACCACCAACCCACTTTGCTTTCGATTGATTGAGCCAGCGCCAAGTTCCGATGAAAGCATCTCGATTGTACCCACATAAAGGAAGGTGCCTGCGAGAGATAGCGTGACGCCGTCGGAGAAGAGAGGGGGCGAAGGGCGGGGAGGGGGGGCTCCAATCTGTGATCATGTGTGATGAAGAACAAAATCCATGCGGCCACTTGAGATAAGTGGCTATGCGGCCTTGGTGCATATGTAGGTGTGGAAGAGTATCACGTCAAGCACACACCTGCAGCAAGTGCAGTCAATACACTCGTTAGATATTCTTCAGTGTTGTTCTCGTCGCCATCCCCACTGGCAAGTCGACGCCCAAGGAAAATGCCAATCGGTGTAAGACTAGCGAAACAAAACACTGCCACAGTGACCATTGGCGTGCCAAGAGTGCGGCCGCTGCCAAAATATGCTCGAGAGATGGAAGTGCCCAGCGCGAAGGCAGCAAAGGCCTTGTGAGCACCTGCACGGAACGAGCAACTCTTGGGTGAAACGAACAGCAACTGTGTACGCAAATTGACAAAGGGTAGTAGTTTGGAGGAGAAGCGTACTTACCGACTGCAACGAAGAGCGGCCTAACGTCACCAACAACACCCAGTGCTATACCCTCAATGAGGCCGTGGAATGAAAATGCGGTGAATGTTGCGATGGCTGAGAGCATGCTGCTGCTCGCATTTCCTACGGCCTGGGCTGGGTGGATGTCAACTCGCTGTTCAGCTGCCCTCCCAGGATACGCGAAGTGCGAAGCTCGAGCTTCCCCTGCGGATGTGTGCGGATTTGCCGTTGCATCCGAGACCCCATGCAACATGGTAGCAGAAGTGTCACCGAAATCATGCGCCGCATCGGCCTCATCGTCACGAGGAGTGCCCATGGGAGTTCCCTCGGCGCCTAGGCTACAGGAGCTGGAGCCCATCTCTAGCCCATGCTGCCTGCACTGAGCCACACTTGCTGTATTGACTTGCCACCATGGGCACAAGTTCTCCTTTCGTTCTTGGTTCACATCTCCTGCGGACGAAGAGAAGAAGACCAGGGGGTACACTCGTCAGACCAGCAGCGCCTGCAGCCGACAGGCGTGCCTATGACCACGACCCTCTGTGCATGGCTGGCCATGCATATATTTCGAGAAATGACCCAGGAACGCACCGTGCTCAAGATCCATCTCGTCAAGTCCTACATCGGTCCGCTCGTGCTCTAAGCACAAGCGTAAGGAGCTGTCCACGAGCATGAGCACGAGGAACGCTGCACCGCAGAGCAGATACGAGAGCGGATAATCTTCATTCTCCTCTGGTCCGCCTGCGCCGCCTAGCTCCTCCTCCGGCCCAATGACCTCAGCCAGACTGCCTTTGTTGATGGTGGCAGCGCCAGGCAGCAAGTGGATGAGGCTGGCGCCCATGAGCAGCCCGCCCGAGAAGCAGGTGCTCAGCGCAAAGAGGGCGCGGCGACGGTGCTCAGAAACGCAAGCGCCGTCGCGCAGCCCGAGTGGCGCCAGCCCGCCCACCAGCGCCAGCGCGAACAGACTGAGCGCCGCTACGCCGTGTAGCCCCATCGTCTGCTGAGCCGGTCACTCCCTGCGCTTCCTCTTCGTGTTCGGTGCGCACAACTGGTTCGCCCTTCGGCGACGCTTCGGCGAGCCAGTCGCTCCAGGGCACTAGAGACGAGCTAGTTCGAGCTGGACACGACAGCGTTGGGCTCCGCGAGTGGCGCCGCGCCGACCTCTCGACGCATCCCACCTCTTCCGCCGTCCGGCTGCTCCCTTCCCTGTGAAGAAGGAGTTTTCCATTCGTACTAGCTAGCCGCTCCCTTCCTATCCGGGTGAGTCAAGATCGCGGTCGCTTCGCCTGCGACTGCTCCATGGGCACTGGAAGGGCGCCCGCGGCGGGGTGCCCGAAGGAGAGAGGGGGCGCGTCGGCGCGCTCCATGGCGACCAAGTATAAACTTAGTTGTTTTGAGCGAACGAAAAAGGGAGAATACGGATCAGTGAGAACTTCAGTCTCGTAGCGAAAGCGCTCGAGCTCGCCGAAAGACTCGCTTAACTCTTTACTGCCGGGAGCGCAGCATGCAAATGGATGCTTCGATGTTTGGTTTTTTGAGGTGAGAGAAGAGAGGAAGACATGTTCAACGATATAAGCGACGCTTTCCGCAAAGAAAGAGATGATCAAATTTTTCCCGATCCCCCCCCCCCCCCTCCCCTCCCCCCCCCCTCCCCCCCCCTCTCCCTCCCAGTCCCACTCCGTTGCGCCGCGCCGCCCTCCCCTCAACCTCTCACACCTCTTTCTAACGTGCACACGTGGATTATTTGGTAAACTGAAGCATCCAAATGGCTGCTTCGCCCCCGGGCCTATTTTCTCCATAATTCCATACTACAATCTCGACCTATTGTGTTGAAAATGGGTGGGAAATGTGGGGAAGGATGTCCCTGAGGCTCCCCCAGCACCTCATGGGCACCCCTCAAGGCGTTGGCGAGCAGGGACGAAATATGTCGTTTGAAGCATCCATTTGCATGCTCCGGCAGTAAACAGTTAACAATGACACGACTCCCGGTCCAACCGAGTATGGATACGAGAAGGCCATAACCCATAAAACTAAACACACAAAGAGCAATCCGGCACTCAACAGCGACGAAAACCCACACCGTACCCAGAATAAACAGGTCACCCAGCGGCACAGGAGGAGCAGGAGGGAACATACCGCTGAGGACAGGTGCACCCCGCCCAACCCGAAACCCCCCACACAACCTGAGCCCCTAGGTAGAGCACGAGGGGAGTTGCCGCAAGGCGGGAAGTGAGGGAGAGGAAGGGGAGAGGGCGTGGCTACTAGAGTGAAACCCAGTGCCACGTGCGAGGCGAGAATATTAAAAGGTTTTTTATTATGGTACGCCGCGCGGAATACTTTCGGTGTTCAAACTGGTGCGGAGATGTGCTGGACCCTTGAGTGCGAGTGCCCAACTTTCAACTATCTAAATCGTGATCGGGCGCGGTGCCAGCGCTTCACGTGTTGATCCACTCGGAGTCAACTAAGTTTATACTTAGACGCGATGGAGCGCGCCGCCGCGACTCCCCTCTCCTTCGGGCCCCCCGCCGAGGGCGCCCCCCCAGTACCCATGGAGCAGCCGCTGTCGAAGCGGCCGCGTCCGCCCACCGAGGCCGAGCAGGTGCGTGCGACTCCGGTCGCGCCACACGGCCCGTGGCCCCGGCCACACCACTCATGGCAGCCATGCTGGCCTCCCCCATGGGGGGCAGCAGGCTGCTGGCAGTACCCCACCAATGCCAGGCTCAAACAGTCACCCCTCCATTGGGCATGCCTTATGGCAGAGGCCCCTCTCGCCCTGGCAAGGGCCGCGCTGCTCCGGCAGCGCGGCCCACGGCCGGGTGGCCCTTATGGGCACAACAACACACACCCCATTGCTGCAAGCAACATACGCTTCAAAGGCACCCCCTTAGACACACTCCACCACACGCACAAAACACACGCTCACGCCCCCCCTGGGGACAACAACAACAACGCGCCCCCACCCTATGCCCCCACACACACAACACTGACCACTATCATCCCCGCCCACGCCTCACAGGACCAAGATTCGGACAATGAAAACGACATCACAGACTCTGACGCCACTTCGAACTCTCGTTCCATCAAACCGGAGACATCATCCTCCAAGACACGACGGCGTATGCCGCCATCGTCGAGCTACTCCTTGAACTCGAGGGCGTAGACCCCGAGCCAGACTTCTGGGCCCGCTCAGCGAGGGGCCCGTGGCACATAGCGGTCAACGAAGATTGCGCTCAACAATTCCAGGCCAAATACGGGGACCACACCACCATCCGCGTCCTAGCCCAAGATCTCCCCGTGCGCATCCGCATTGAATCCATCGACGAAAAGATCAACAAAAAGGGCACCTCCTCACGCAAGGCCCTCTACGAGGCGCTTCAAGATGTCGCAGCCCACATCGTAGTCGAGGCGGAAGGCCTCGCGCAAGCCTCGAAAATCACCTTGAGCGCGCTCGTCAAAGCGGTCGAGTCGCAAGGCCTCACCTTCCTGAAGGGAAACCGGGAGCGCATGAAACTCAAAGGTGAGTCGGGCACCTTTGTATCGAAAGTAGCCCACTCAACCCGCTGGCACCTATACGTCTCCGCGGCGCAAGGAACCTTCTTGTCGGGCAACTTTCCACGTAAAATCGTGCTCAACATAGACAACAAAACGGTGCCAGTCAACTACGCCGTCCGAGCATGCAAACCGATCGCCATGCCCCCGAACATCCAATCCCCTCACAAGCTCATGATTCAGTGCACAGGCGGACCCTCCGCCGACCGCGACCTCCTCTGAAATGCAACCGAAACAAACAAACGACGCGGCTCCGACGGAGAACGAACCAAGGGAAGTCAAGGTATCCGAAGACAACACGTATATCACTAGAATGAACAATATATGGATATACACGAACACCAATTATCTAAGAGAAACCACAGACACCACCGAGGTAGCGAAACCGGGAGAGGAGACACTTTACCACGCACCGGCCAAATGGGAAAACGGGCTAAAAGGCCCAAAGCACTTAGAGTACCCGCTAGCGGAGGAATACACACTAGACGGCAAAAAACAACTAGACCAGATCACCGTATCAGACATAACGCGAGAATACCTTAAAAATGGCCCTGAAGCCAAGCCCCAGCCAGCCCGAGAAGCATGGGCACGGAAACTCGAACTGACCCAAGGGGAGTGGACGAGCGTGGCAAAACTCTACACCCACCCCCTTCTCAAACACACGGACAAACACCCCCATTTCAAACATATCACCCATAGAAGGATAGGCACGCGAAACCGGTTCGCCGCGGCGCCTACCACGAGGTGCAGACTATGCGGGAAACACCGCGAGAACTCGACGCACCTGGCCAGATGCCCCTCCACGCAACAAATATTCCAGGCCATAGAAGCTGTGGCAGGGTACACACCGGAAAAGAACAGGACAACGGCCCAGAAAATCAAAGATAGGCTATTCGCATACCCCAGTACACCGACGCCGGACAGCCTCAAAGCCCTCTACCTTATATCATGGCGATATATAATAAGCGACTTCTACAGAGTAGAGTTCGACAACTACACCTTCCACCACGTGCCGGTCATTGACACTATGGCGGACTAGGGGGGAGGGGCAGCTACTCACGGGCGATTTATTTTTTCCGTTCGAGTGAGAAACGAGATTCACGGTGGCGGCCGTCGCCGCCAGAGGCCCTCCGAGCCTCCCAGAGGTGTGACGGCCATCGGACGCGGCTCCATGCCGCGATCAGGTGAGCTCCTTCCTCCAACACCCTTAGTTGGTGGCTTGGCGCGCTCCTCGACGTGCTCGCGCGGCCCACACCCTCACCAGCCCTACCTCGCACGCCTGCTCACACACGCTCACGGCGGGGGGGGGGGGAGCAACCCACAGCCGCGGAACGCGAGTTTTGTGGATGTGCGGACAGGTATACATGCATAGGCACACTTATCACGGCCCCGCATGCGCGAGCATGAGAGCCACACAATTCGCTGACTCGCGTGTTCCCGTCTGCATGACTATTAGGTACGAAGCGCGCACTCACCTCGAGCACGGTCCTGGAGGGCGACTGGCAGGTCGACAAGGTGGTCGGCATGGTGCGCCGTGGCGGGTCCAACCACATCGCGGTCCGTTGGAGTGGCTACGGGCCCGAGGGTGACACGTGGGAGTTGGAGAGGAACGTCTACCCCCCCTCGAAGATCAACGAGTTTAAAGCTAACGTGCAGACGGAGCTCGCCATGAACTACGTCCGCAACGCCATCCTCAACACGATGCTGGGCAAGACCATACGCGACCGAGTCCCTCGTTACAGGTATATTTTCGAAGTCCCACAGGTATGCTATGATGACATAGGTGTCAGTGTGGTGAAGGCGTTCGGTGCGCTGCCCGGCGTGTCGTACTCCATGGCGAAGGAAGCAGGGGCCGTCCGTCACTTTTCGATCGTCCAAACACTTGAGGGCGCCGCCGCGTTTTTGCTGGGCCATGTCATTCGCCCAGACGTCGCTACAGGCTCTCTTCGAATCACGGGTGGGCGAACTTGTTTTCTGGACATGACCAAGCTCCTCCCCGGATCGTATGTTGAATATGTGTGCCCTGTGCCTGTTCGTGGTGTCCCCAGTTTCAAAACGCGCAAGGCTGTTGTGTCAATCAACACGTGCACATTCAATGGCCTGACTGGAACTCCCCATTGGCCCATGATTCCGCCTGCCAAGTGTGAAGAGGAGGATGAACGGTTTTCTTTGTGTGAGATGGATGCAATTGTGCAGCATGCCAAGCGTGAGCTGCGCCAGAAGTGGTCTGTATTGCCTGTGTCCCATCCCTTGTGTGCCACCTGGGCTGTGACACCCACTGGCCCTAGTCATTGTGAGAGAGGTTGGTCACTGAAGAATGCAATTTGATTTTGATTTCTGCTATTTATGGTGTGGCTTGTACGGGCCTCTAATATTAATATCGATTATAGGCCCAGTGCAGCGACGTATCGGCTGCCGCCCCGTGGCCCGTGGCGCGCGTGCGCGTGCCGCTGGCCGTGTTGGCGGGGGTCGTGACGCGCCCCTATTCTCGTCGTGCCTCTGCATCCTTGTCTTTCCCACCATCAACATTATCTCAACATATTGCTCATCAATGGCTTGAGTTTCAGCTACAGCTACACTTTATAGCCACCAACTACGTAGTCCAACTACCCCCCCCCCCCCACAAGCTATAGCGGAATAGGGGCTTATATAACGCGGGCTGGCGCTCTAATAAGTTATAGTTATATTTGTATACCTATTTTCCTGGCCCCCTACCTCATAGGGAGCCAGAAAAATAGGCGGCTGGGTGCTATGGTATGCAAGCGCACAGGCGATCCTATCACAGCATGGACACCACCGTTTCATTGAGCGCGGCGTGTTCCATGCTGTCGATGTTCACAGCCCGGAACTGCTACCATCATGCATTCCCGAGGGAGGAGATGGAGAGGAGACAGCAAAATACATTGGGTGACAGCAGGCTCGCACAATGGCTGGCGGCAAGGGGGACGTCACTCGAAAGAGTGGCACCGAACCCCAAACGGTGCTACTAGCAGTGCTAGCATTAACTTTATGCGCACAGCTGTGTGCTACGTGAGAGACAACAACAAAAAAGAGAGGGGAAGAGAAATGGGGAGAAGACAGCGCGCGGAGAGGAGGCCGTCCTCGGGATGTAGCACGGCTCCCGTAGGTGGCAGACCGAACGCCATACATCCCTCAGGCAACTCTACTCCTATGTGAAAAGGGACTGTGGGATCATTCCTCCGATGGCGCAACGTGAGCTGTGCCAGCGTCCTGATCCCTATAGTTTAAGGACATTTCGGTCCCAGGTCATGACTGTGTGTGCGTTAACACAGCCATGCCATGCGCCAGAGTGCGCCTGAAAAATCTGCCAGCTGTGCCCACTCTCGCTTACAGGGCAGCCGCAGCTGCCATTTCGGCACCCTGGCTGCGAGTCGCCCAAGCCACGTGCACCAAGCCATGTGGGTCGCGAATCGCCACGTCGCCCGCCGCCCGTCTCGCGACGGCAGGCGCCAGGGCCTGCTGGATTCCAGCAGGCCCTGGCGCCTGCTTCATGCTCCCGGCGAGCTCCCCACTGCGCGAGTGCACGACAGACCGGCGCCGAGGGAGGTCTGGGGCAGCCTCCTGTGCGCGCTCACCTGAGAAGCACGGATGCATCGGGTCAGTGCGCAAAAAGGGCCGCAGGGCCAAGCGTGTGCGTGCTGCTCAGGACACATCTGTATGTGCTGGGCAGTGTGTGAGCGAGGCGAGCTTTTCCATCATGTGCAAATCCGGTGAGAGCAGGAGGCGGAGGCACGGTGAGACCGCGGCACCTGAGCTGACGGCCGAGCGGCAGCTGGGAAGAGGCGCGGACAACTGGAGGAGGCGCTCCGCAGGCCACTGTCGCAGGTGGGCCTGCCCTGGCCTCCGCGCCGCCACTGCGAGGATCTGCGTGATGGTCAGCGCGCGCGACGGCCCGGCGTCGATGGAGGCGTCATCGGCCCCGCACCATTGCTCATCGTCGATGAGCGGGGGACCAGCGCAGGCACGAGTCGTGAATAAAGTGGAGCGTTTCTTCCCGTATCTATCACCCCAGAATTTAGGTTTCAAGTGGAACACGAGCTGAATGTGCACCCGCGCCGTCATTAAAGGAACGCATCTGTTTCTTCGCGTTCGCGTGGTGCGGTGTGAGCTGCAGCGAGTGGGGTGCTAGGCGGGAGAAAGGGCGCCTGGCTCCCGATCTAAAAAAAAGGGGTGGTGCGGCGTCAGCGCGGCGTCAAAAAACATAGTGCTAAATCAGGTACATATGAAGTCTATTCTTATTCCTCCCTCTCCCCCTCTCCCTCCTCTCTGCGCAGGCCATGGCGGTCAAGCCCGCACCAGACCTCTGTGTGCGCGCAGACGACTGTGGGCCACAGGTGACAGCCTGCCCGCACCACGACACACTCACACCACCACTCCTTCCTCTCCCTCACTATTCTTGCCCGTAGCCGCGCGCGCGTGCCTGAGCTTCGCCTGCGTATCCGGATCCAGCAAGCTCTCATCCGCCTTGCACACCCGCATCGCAGGGTTCTTGCAAACGAGCGCGAATTTCGTCGCCTCGAGCGCATCGTCGCGCAAAGCAGGCGGAGGTAAGTCCTCCTCCTCCTCCTCCTCCTCCCTCTGCACCGCCTCCCTGCGCGCGCGCTTGAGCATGCCTGTATACATCTGCGTCTTTGCGGTGCGCTTGATGCTGCAAGCCATAGCCGTGCACACCTGCTGCTTCTGTAACATCAGATTCTGCGTCTGTTGCACATCAGGTAGCCTCCTGCTCGAATGGCTCGACATCTTCTTGAAATACTTCTTCATATCCTGGTGCGCGTGCTCGTTCCCTTCCGTAGCTCCGAGGTACGGTTTGCCCAGCAGCATGTAGAGATGGGGTATTCCATATACCGTATCGTGCCCGTATGTGCGCCGGCGCTTCGTGCCCATGCATTCGAGCATCGCCTCCTCAACCGCACGGCCCAGCTTACCCGCCTCCCACGTTCGCTTGTGCCGCAGATCACCCACGATCAGAGACGTATCCAGCTGATGCTGGTGCGTAAACGTCCAAAGCTCGAGGAGAGCGTGAAACATCACGCTGACGCGAGTGGCGTATGTCACAGGTGAGCTAGCGTCGCCCGTACTGCCAGCGTCGCCCGCACCGCCTGCGTTGCCCGCACTACCCTCCTTATCACTAGAGTCCCCAGCGTGATCGTCTGCATTGACCACCATAGGCCGCCTGGCAGTTGCTGCACTACGCCCGCGCTTCTTTTTCGGGCGGCCGCCCGCACCCTTTGCTTGCCTGCCCGCCTTTGCGCCTGCACCTGCACCTGCCTTCTCACTAGCCTTGCACTGCGCTTCCGCCGCAGCTTCTGCTGCAAGCTCATTGGCCGAAAGTGGATGCGGTCTGACTGCCGGGTGATCCTTTGCCTCCCGTAGGTGCCAAAGCGGTTTCATGATGTCAACAAGGTCCTGCAACAGCGTGCCCGCCCGCAGCAGCTCCTTCAGCTTGGGCCCGTTGAGCGGCTTGCCCTTCACGCTTTCACCCACCGTCAGCCCCAGCGAAGCCTGCTTTGTGCGCGCGTTGAACTGATCCACCACCACCCTCACCGTCTGCTTCAGATCGACGTCAGTATACTCGCTCTCTACGAGATGGGAGTGGAAAGCCTCCGAAATCGCATCATTCCACTGGTTGAGGTTGAGGTGGAGCATGTCCGTGACTGTGTGGTGGTAGGGCAAGGCAGGAAAGTAGTTGAAGCACTGTCCTTTGTTGTCTTTGCTCCAAGCCTCGAGAAACGCCTCGCGTTTTGCGTCGTTCATGCGATCCACCTCCAGTCGCTTGGCGAGGACCATTTCTTTTGTCCAGACCTATCGCAGTGTCAAGGGAGAGGGGAAGTGTGTTGTCAGAGCTATTTGTAGAAGTTGTATCGCCTAGCAATGTGCACAAGCTAGAAGCAAGAGGGGGGGTAAGCAATGCTAATATGTTACAAATGGAGAATGTGTGAGAGAGTGAGTGGGTGGCTGAGCGGGCGCGGAAGCGCCTTCTTGGCGCGGTGCCGCGCATGGCGCGGCTGCGGGGGCGGGCGGCGGGCCAATTTTACCCCATCATCTCGAAGGATGGTCCAATCTTTGGGCTCCGCTTGGTTGAGTGCCTCATGTGGGGCGATGAGTGCTAGTGCACATCTTTTCTCAAATGTCATAGAACCATAATGTGTTAACGGATCCATGCTTAGATCATAAAATTGCCCCTTTGACTCTTGGCAGCCACAGCAAGGGGGAAAGGCATCGTGAGAAAAAGTGCGCCGCCCAAGGATCTTGCAAAGAGCTGGCTTATCTGCTGTCAACACAATCTGAATGTATGTGTCAGTCAGATTGCCATTCAAATCACGCAATCGGCCGCCATCGACGTATATCTGGCACATCTGCGGCCAAATGTGTTTGGTGCGCGCACGAATCGTGTGCCAGCTTTCCGAAGAATGCCCTTCCTTTCTTTTCGTCCCGTGCCGCCAAAGCGCCAGCGTGAATGTGCCGTGCGCCGATTGGTTGAGGCGCTCAACAGATGCCACCTGAAGGCAGCGGTCGGGCGGCGGGCGGGTGACTTCTTTTGACTTGTGTGTGCGGAGAAGCTCGTGTGTGGAGAAGCTCGCGTGTGCACAGAAAGAAACAAGCATGGCAGCCACTGTGTGAGGCACGCGTACCGACAATGCCACCCTCACACCAGCGTCAGCCTCGGTGAGATTGGCTCCGTCGCACGTCACCGCGATGAAGATCGGGTCCTCCTTGGTGCCGAGAGCGGACAGCCCCCCCATGGTGGAGTCCCTGGTTTGTTCGATGGCTTTGCGGATCGTGTGCGTGAGATTCTCCACCTCCGACCCGCGCCCATCATCGTGTGCTCGCGTCGCCCCCTCGTCGCTGACGATCTCGTCGAGCTTCTCCCGCATCTCCGCGAGAGGCACCGGTCGGATGAGCTTCAGATCGGTGTCGGCCATGATAGTGTGTCTTCGCCTGTGCTCCGCCTCATCGGTCACGCTCACCTCCCACGAGAAGATGTCGTTGAACCAGCGGAGATTGTTCCACGACAAGCCCGAGCAGAGGCGGATCAGGTTCCACTTCTCGGCCGAGAATACACTGCGGAGGTGCTCGTTGACGTCCGCGTAGGCCTCCTCCCTTATCTTCTTCTTGACCGACTCGAACATGCCGAAGTTGGGCAACGTGGCCAGGCCCTCGCTCAGCCGTTCGCCGTTGGAGCCGCGCAACTTGTACAGGGCGCGGAAGCATAACTCGGGCAGGTCGTCCTGGTTCGTCCACCGAGCCATCATCTTTGCCAGGACGCTCGCCTCCTTGTCCCACATCGACGACGACGCGATGGCTGAGACTCTGCTCGACTGCATCTCCGCCGCCGCTGACAGAACTGCGCAGCGGCGGCGCTGAAACTCGTACTGCGAGCTCAGATGCTTGCGGTCCGCCGTGAGCCGTCGCACGTAGCCCTCAGCCTCCTCAAGCCGGCCCTTCAGCCGCGCAACCTCGGCCCAAGCCTCACTCTGTGCATCGCCCCTCATCCCGACCAGTACTCCTAGGGAGGAGAGGGAGCGAGGGAGCGAGGGAGCCTCGTGGATGGAGGGCAGGTAGGCAAGAGACTACATTTGTGAAAAAAAACAGAGCCATTTATGAGAAAAGTTGTAAAAGAGAGTCGTTGAAAAATTCGCAATTCGTAAGAATGGAAAGGACGTGAACATCGGGCGCTGTACGAGAATTCTCGAACAGGTGGATCATGATGCCCCTAAAGAATATTGGCTACCTGCCAATTCAGAAAACTGTATAAAACAGCCTCATATAACTTATAATTTTTCAGGAAAGTATTTAGATGATTCGCAGCTGAATGAAACTGCTATGTAAGAGAGATGTCGAGCGCCTGTGCATATATTATCGAAGAGACGGTTCCCAACCCCCTTTGCAGAGAGAGGACACCGCGACCGAGAGGAGAGGAGAGAGAGAGCTCGTCGGAACTGGCAGCTCCGATTCCGTGGGAGAGGGGGGGGGGGCAGGGGCGGTGGCTGGCGGACCCCCCTTTTTTGCCACAGTGGAGTGAGAGGACCCTTGCCAGATTCACGACCCTAGCCAGAGGCCTTGAACCCCCGGACAGGACCTCGACCGCACGCACCAGTAAAGCCTCCCAAGGGAGAAAACCGAAGCTTAAGTCCCCGTGCGAGCTTTGCGCCCCTGTCTTTACGATTAACGACAAAGGCACCTTAGTGCTGGGCACAAATCTGACCGCGATAGCACAAGCGCTCAATATGGCCAGTAGACTCGCTTAATCGCACATGAACCACCGCCGCGTCTCACCCTCCTACCCATCCCCAGCCCTCAGACCCGATGAGACACACCCACTCGCCACCTTAACTCGAAACGGACAACGCTTAAACCGTTCGCCCGATGGCACAGGAGGAAGTGGAGAAAAACCTATCGGGGACCGGAACACGCCGCCTGCTGCAGGAGACCCCACACCCAGCCCCTAGGTAGCGCACGAGGGACGGGCCGCAAGGCAGGTGGAGGGGGAGCGAAGGCAGCGGGCGTGGCTGCATAGTTAAGATGCAGAGTCGCGCGCGCGGCGAGGATATTAAGAATTTTTTTTTTGGATCCACTCGGAGTGGGGGCCGCACCCAGCACCACCTCACTGGATGCCGCCCTAGCAGCGACGCCAATCGCGCCAGCCGGCCCCGCGCACCGCATCGATGTCGGCCCTTCCGCGGCGCCGATAACCGATAACCGCCGGTCCCTTTAAGTATTTTAGGAGCTATTTGGAATCGCTTCAAGTACTCTAGTATCTCGTCTCCCGTCTCCCGCCTCAGCTGTTGGTGAGGATGACGGCGCAGCTGCTGTTCAGCAGCACCCTCCTCGCCGTCTCGCTATGGGTGCCGTGCACCAGGCCGCTCGGGTTGGGTCGACTGACGAGCGTACCTTCCAGCGCTCGGTACCACGTGCCGCGCGCCCTCTACCAGTACTCGCACCCGGAACGAGAGGTGAGCACGGCTGCAAGCCTCGTGATCAACGCTCCAGTTGAGGCGCTCTTCGCAGCATACGCAAACCTGAGCCGGATGACGGAGTGGTCCCCACTTCTCGAAAGCGTTGTCCACGACTCGCGCACAGGCGAGTCTGATTGGGCGCTGCGCGTCCCCCAGCCGCTCAAATTTCTCGCGAGAGCTGCTGGCGTTGCACGGCCAGCTGTCACATGGCGGGCTCGCATCCTGCAGAAGCACCCGCCGAAACTCTTGCAGTGGCGCTCCCTGAGCGGCATCGCAAATGCTGGGTCTGCGCTATTTGAGCAGCTTCCGTCGGGCGCGGTGAATATGACCCTCGAACTCAGATATCCCTTGCCTGATGGGGTGGGCATCCTTGTGCAAAGCGAGCTGGTGCAACGCTTCGTGCAGAGGACCATGAAGAGGACCATGGTGCGTTTCGCAACCATTATGGAGCAGGAAGGCAACGAGAGAGTACAACTTGCAGCCCCCACAGACTCAGGCTTTTCGAGCAGGGCATAGCTGAATCGCCCGACTTTCTGCATGGCTACATGACACATTGGAAAACCTTGAATATTGGCAAGGATGCCTGGAACTTTCAGCACATCGCCGGTCAAGGAGTTACGCGACGCTTATCATACGGTGCAATTCATTACAAGCGGTGAACAGCCCCGATAGCTGCCGAAAAGAAGGGAGGAGAGAAGGCCTGGGATTGAGGGGTAGGGACGGCTTTGGGCCGTAGACACCTTGCCAAAAGGCGGGAGCGGTTTCTCCCCCCCCCCCCCCCCCTCACCTCCGCTCGTTGCCATCGCGACTCCCCACCCCTTCTTCTCCCCGCGGCGCCGCCCTAGCGGCCTTGTAGCACGCATCAGACATTCCCAGTGTGCGAAGGTGTTGTGCGTCTAGTTAGAGTTAACGAATCATTTCGGGGGGGGGGGGGGCAGGTTCCGGTTGCGAACGTACGAGATGAAGAGCGCTCATAGACATATTACATACTACTACGACTAGTACTATTATTTTCAAAATTTTATAATATTCTTACCGCATACGCGGCTCTGGACCCACTACTTTCACGCAGCAAGCGCTCTACACCCGCACTCCCCCGGCCCTTCCCCCTCCCGCCATCCCCTCCCGCCATCAGGCGACTCCTCCACTCCTCCTGTGCACTACTAGGGGGATGCAGGGGTAAAGAGTAAAGAGCTTAGATATGGTCCGGTAGCCCACCTCCCCCCCCTTCCCCCGGTCATCCGTTCCCCCTTTCTCCTACGCCTACCGGGCAGGCGGCGGCCTCGGTCCCGAAACAGGAAACAGGCGCGGGACGTAGCTGTTTTTCGGTGGGCGGAGCTCTTGCTCAAGTCTTGCTCACGCTCACGCCTTACCCCCGCTCTTCTTCTCCGCGCTCTCTCTCCCCTCTCTTGCGGCACGCGCGTGTCGCATCCAGAGTACTTCATATAAGTCGCGTTCCGTCGAAAGAGGATCAGGCGGCCGTTTTGTTTTCACTTATCTTCTATTGATTCAAACCCGCATTCCAGTCACACCGTCATATTATTGAGACAATGGGGCTCATTTGCCACACGTCTATTGCGCATCACAAACGAAGGTTTTGTTTTCACATATATGGCAAGCCTCAAACCTTCATCTTCTTTGTCTTCTTTTCTCTTTTCCTTCTCCGCCAACCTACTTTTATAATTTATAAGTGGGGGTCAATGGGGGCCGGCCTCGCGCCCCCCTCACTCCATCGCGGACACCCCGACCCCCCCCCCCCCGGGGTGGGTGGTGGGTGGGCCCGTACAATCAACCTCAGCCCCTGCCCTCTGGCAGGGCTGGGCAATCATCGGCCTGGCCCAGACCCTTCATGGGCGCGGGCCGCGACTCGCACTCCCACGCCCATACTGGGCCTGCCCTCGAGCTGACTCCCCCCCCTTCCCTGGTCGCCAGGCATACAGACCCGGTTCTTGCACCCTAAAGAAAAAGAAGCAAAAAGAAAAAGGGTGCTACGCACGGGACTCCCTCTGGGCGGTAAACACGCCCCTGTGGTCGTGATCATATGTGTCTGTGCCACCACTTTAAGGCGCGCGGGCAGGTGCGCTGTGGGGTGTCGTGATAGTACCGGGCTAGATAGTGGGAGTAGTGGTACTAATAACGCTCAGTTGTTTTATTATTCTTTTCCTTCTCCGATGCCCAAGCAAGACCCGCCCTTGAGGTAGTTATCCACCAACTCTGTCACATGGTGAGTGAGCGCCGCTTCCGACCGCCCTGCGGCGAATGGCTTGTTTGTATGTCACACTCATTGCCTCGTCTCCAATGATTTTGGTAGCTTCGGAGCCTCTGCCCGCTCTGCATCCCCATGCAGTGGATCCTCCACCCCATCTCGTGCCCCGTCCTCATCGAGCGTGGTTTGTGCTCGGAGAGTGGTGGTATGCTTTCACAGCTTCGCTCTCGACCCTGTGGTACCGCTCCGACGCGCTACCGCCCGAAGCCCTTTGGACATCGCCCTTTGTTCGCTGCCGCTCTGAGGCCCTCGTTCGGATGCCGACATCGCTCCGCTCTCTAGTAGACTTGGTTGTCACCTCCGGTGAGTTCTGACCGTCTCGCCCTCGTTTCGTTGGTTCTACGCTCGTTTTCTTTATCTCTGCCGCCCCTCCGCGGTCGCCGAATTTCCCCCCCGCGGTCGCCGATATTTCCCCCGCGGTCGCCGAATGTGTCCCCCCCCGCGGCCGCCGAACGGTTTCCCCCGCGCGGAGCTCTCTTGCCGTCTGTCTGCAAGCCCTCGTCTTCCCCACGGAACACTTGCAAAGCACTGACCTGACTATTCCAAGCGTTTGTAACAGGGCCAGCCGTGTAATAGTTGGGCGTCCGCCACACCGCCTAAACCCTCAGGTAAAACTCTCGTAAAAGAGAGAAGAGAGGGGACTATTATTGAATCCTGCGGTCTTGCGGACTGCCGTGCCGACCGCCGATTCTTCACCTCACAGTCCGGACGGGTGTGGCTCACCCTAATTGCTTATTTGTCTTGTCTTTGCTTCTGCACGTTTCCATCTGTTTCGCTCACCTCTACCTCGCGAGGACGCTCGATTCTAGCAGGGGGGTGTCGCATCCGCGATCGACTTCCGACCTTAGGCGTCTTCGAGCCCAGTCGTTCTTGTTGCCGCGGAGTTTTACTCGTAAATTGTAGAACTCTTCATTCGTAACTCGCCCCTCGCTCCTTGCCGTTGCGCCCCTTTGTGGCCTGTCTCGCTCCTGTTTCGCTCCTTTGCACCTTGGGCCTTGCTCTGCCTTTGGTCCCTCCTTGCTGTCGTTCCCCCGCGCTCGTTCTCGCTCTCGTCGTAGGTGTTCGTCGCTGCGGACCTTTCCCCCGCGCGACGCCTATCCTCTCGCCCCTTCCGGTTTACGCTCGTAGATTCCCTCCTTACTTTCTACATACTCGTTCGCGGTAACCGCCGTTCGCCGTCGGCTCTTCCGTCGCATCGTCGCTCTCTTGTCGGCTTTCTCTTCCTTGTTTCCTTCCTTCTGTGTCTTCCCCGCCCAGGTGGGAAAAATACGTAAGTGTGGAGGAATGTTGGGTGAAAGTCGTGTGTGCGTGTCTCGGATTGTTGTCGGACTCGTCGGATTGGTATCCTGTCGGCCTCTGTCGCCCTCGTCCCTCGTCCCAGTCGCTCCTCGCTCCCTCGTTCTCGCTCTCGCTCTCGGTCAGTCGTAACAAGCAATCTTACAACACCAACCAAATCCACTCACTCACTCACTCACCCTCGCTATCAGCTATGTCCGCTCCGTCTTCGCGCTCGCCCTCGCCACTGCCCGCCATCCATCCTCTAACCATGGAAGATGGTCTGCCCGTCCCGCCCGCCAATGGCCAAAATGCCGTGCCTGCCGCCGCCTACCTTCCGTCCCGTTCGGTCCCTCCTGTTCCATCCGTAACCTCCAATCCGTCAAAGTGGCGACTTCCGCGTGGATTTGGCCAAGGAACGCTACCCGCAGTGGAGGCTGGGGCTCAGCCCCTGGCCCCCCTTGCCTCTCCCACGGTTGCCTAACTGGCCTTGGGAGCCGCCCAGAGCCCCCTGTCTGCATGGCGACCAGGGATGGGGGGGAGTCAGCTCGAGGGCAGGCCCATGCTGGGCGTGGGAGTGCGAGTCGCAGCCCGCGCCCACTAGGGGTCTGGGCCAGAATGATGATTGCCCAGCCCCGGCCCTGGGCAGGGGCTGGGGTTGATTGTATGGGCCCACCCCGGGGGGTGTCCGCGATGGAGAGAGGGGCGGGCGCGACGTCCCCATTGACCCCCACTTATACAAGTAGGTTGAGTTTTGTATGAAATTAAAGCGATATACCAAATCCACACATGCACCGCAAGACAAAGAGATCCACTCAAGTACCACATTCCCACATCATGGCCGTAGAATGGGTAGGTGGAACGTCAACACGCATGAGGCAAGATATGTAAGAGAGGTCTCTGGAGGAACTGATGCGTGCGGACTGAAGCTATGCACCGGGCATTTCAACTAAATGAGCAAATGAGCAATCGTGCTGCGATTTTCCCGAGTAGGCTGTATTGAGCATTGCAGCAGCATGCCCCGTCACACTCGATGTTAGATAAAAGTCCTCGCTGTAAGACTCAGGCATTTTGAGAGTTACGAGGCGAAGGGTCAATTCGTGCGCGCCGGGGCACGGGATGAGCCTCACTAGCCTCTGCATCGGAAGCAGTTGCAGAGGGGGTTGGCAAAATCGTTGAGGAACGAAGTGTGCTGCTCGCCCCAGACATCCTCGGATTAGAAACCTCACCCTCGATCCGCATCTTGCCTGAAGCACGCTCCTTCGCTTCTTGTAATTTGCTTCGCAAGGCGGCCGCTATTTGAACTGATGACCCAGGCGCTGCTACGTCCAAGACTGGGGCGGGCCGCACCGGCGCGGGACCGATGGACTCTCGGTTCAAGGTATCCAAATCTTTCCCTTCAGATCTCCACACCGGGCCCGGCTCGTCTCGCTGAGAAGGTTGCACTGAACCATTGGAAAGTCGTCTCTCTCCACGGAGCTTCGCCATCACCGCCTCGAGCATCTCCTTCTTGTCAAGCATCTGCCGCCCCTGCGCAGCCACTTGGTTTGCCAGCCGCTTTATAATGAACTTTTGACCGCCTTCGGACATGCGGCGCACTTCAGCGCGTCGGAGGGTGGCCGTGCGCTTAAGGGCTCGATTGCGAGATCTAACGTCACGAAGAACGGGCATTGCGCGTATTATGATGGCAATTAGCTTGATGCCAAGAATGATGCAAAGCGGAAGCACCATGGTTTGCAGCAAGAGGATGAGCGAACGGTAAACGCCAGTGTGCTCCATGTCGCCCGTGCCATAGCATCGCGGTGCCGCCACCACCCGGCCGCCTAGCTGAAGCTCATCATCCACATCCGTCAGGCCGTATGCGTAGTAGTCCGCGGGAATATATAGATTCCCAACATCGATATTGATTTGTGCATTAGTGTAGTTTCGACCGTAGATGACGCACCCTTCCGTCGCCATCGGCAACGAGAGTGGCGGAGGTGGAGGCACCGGGCTCCCTTGCGGCACCCGCGGTGGTGGCGAAGGTGGCAGTGGAGGTAGCGCACCATTGAGATTGTATTGGCAGCTTAGGAGCTGGTCGCATTCCGGATAAAGCACCCTAAGCCCTGCTGCGTCGTCCTCCGTAGGGCACCGCAATGTCGTCAAGTCGGAGAAGGCCCAGTCAGCCGCATTGGCCGAGGCGCGGGTGGGGGTCCCCATGAGCGACGCCCCCGGCGGCAAGGTATTCGAGAGCGGAATGACTCCGGCGAGAGGCTCGGAGCAGTTGTACCTGCTGCTCGAGCTGTTGAAGTAGTACTCCGCTGGGCCACCCGGCTCGTCGGTTGGGCGCGGCGATGACTGACCGTACAAACCGAGGACACGGCCCACACCACGCGTGAGCGTGGCAGACAGATCGTCACAGTCGAAGCATGGCCGAACCACGGCGGCGCGGAAACCGAGCGGGTAAATGATCAGCAGGAGAGCGCAGCACCAAGTAAAGTAATCGATGCTGGCTACAGTGTCGAGAATGCCGTAAATCACGTCCTTGAAGCGGATCTTCTTTTCGCGCAAGGCCTCGACGCTCAAGGTTGAGCGGCGTCGGAAGAGCGCCGGACGGCTACGAGTCCGCCCCAGGAACGAAGCAGCCTTATCGCGTGCGCTCAAGCGTCCTGACTCGGAGGAAGCCGCCGAGGCCCCAGAGGTCCGAAGCTGGGCCATCTCTTGGCCTTCGCTGGCTGCATCAGGCGCTGTGCGTCCAAGGCAGGGCATGCACATGAGCAGCGCTGCCCGCACCTCGTGGAATTCGACGACACCGTCGCCATCAGTGTCCCAACTCAGTAAGATTGTCTGCAGCATGCGGTAGAGATCGAGAAGAATCATGATCACGAGAAGCAGGAGTCCAATGGCGAATAGCCCATAGAAGCCCGCGTCCAGCGCCGATAGGACGTTCAACCCTCCAGCATGCAAGACCTGAGCCCGGAACAATTGTCCGCAGATGTCTGCGTCGCTCCAGTAGCACTGGCCTGCCCCAGTACTGAGCAATAGAGCGGCTGAAATGATGGTAGAGCCATCCGCCTCACCGAGTGGTGGGAATCCATCTTGCCAATCACATTCACTAGGTTTACGGCAAAGCTCAGGGTCTGTGTCGCCGGGACGAATGAAATGCCACTGCCCCGGCTTGTAGTTGGCGGTTCCGACAAGCGGTGCCTCGGGGACGGTACGAATTTGCACTGCGATGGGCTCACTGAGCGGCAAAGTGGGCGTGAAGGTGGCAATGACCAGCTGCGCATGTGGGCATTGTAAGCATTGGCCAGATGGCAGCAGAGCCCCATGGCATTCTGCCGATGGAGGCGGCGATGGAGGCGGAGGAGGCATGGGCGAGACCGACGCTGGGGGGGACAATGTCCACTGGCCAACACACAGCGAGGACACGTCGAAGAAGCGAATGTTGCTATTTGCTGTCTCCCACGCCTTCATCGCCTTGCGAATGGAGCGCCGGACGGCGTCGCAGTCGAAGAGCTTGGGCATCGGGAAGGCGCCGCTGAGTTGTGCCTCTTCTGGTATCAGACGAAGCAGCCCATCCTTCTCATCGCACACCCCGGGCGCCAGCGCCCACGCGATGTGTGCCTGCCTGCCGTCCTGCGCTGGCGCGATGGACCACCGCACAATGTTCGTGTCAGCAGAGAGCACATCTGCGGACACCTCGTAGCCGACGGACCAGGCGGAGGTGCACGCGACGGCGGTCAGATGGAGCAAGAGACCTAACCGCGCTCTGTCCATGGCTCGTCAGCCTTCGGAATAGCCCGAGAGAAGGGAGCAGGTTTGTGTGCGGCGTCCCCTCGGCGCGGACCGCCCCCCTCTCCTCCCTTCCCAACTCCCTCTCCTCCCTCTTCTCTCTCTCTCTCTCTCCTTCTCTCTCTCTCCTCTCTGCTGAGTCTTCCCAAGCGCCAAAACGCACCGCCAGCGGTTTCTACCAGCGGTTGAGAGCTCCCCCCCCCCCCCCCCCCCCCCCCCCCCCGGCCGGTCGAGGAGCTCCTTTTACTGGCTAACACAGGGTTCGTTCCCACTCTTGGAAGACTCTTGACAGTACGAGTATGCACTAGTACTCCTACTACAGTAAGCAGTACTACAGTACTACAGTAGGGCGGTCAAACAGCTATTTTAATTTCTAAGTGTGAAAATTGACCAAGTCAAGATTGAGGATTCATCACGAGAGTGTTGGATATGGTGACCGGATAGGTGTAACTAGCACATATCCGGTGCCCATTGGGCCCCAGACCCCCCACCCACGGTTGCCCCCACATTAGGGCGCCCTGCATGCCAAGACGGGTATCGCGCTGTTCGTTGCTTTGGGTTTGAATCTTTTAAACAATTCTTTGGTCAATCTTTCTTCGTGTTTCAGTGCATCGAAGCACTGTTTGTTCGTCGGCTTCGATCGTTTTCGTAGCTCTGTGACTGTGATTTCTAGGTTAAGGTCCCTCATTCTGTCTAGTTTTGCGGGGTTAGGCTCTTCGCCTTCCAAGGTTACGCCAATGATTGCCAGCTCATCCGTGGCTTTTGCGATCGCTTTGTGTTCTTCTCCCTGCCGGGTTGCCCATAGCAGGTATGTTGCTACCGCTCTTTTGGCGTTCGCCCAGGCCTCTTCTAGTCTCTCGTTTGGTGTTTCCGCCGTGATGTATGGCTTTGTAGGGGCCCAGCCCGGAGGCTTTCCCTATGGGAGGCTGCTCGTTGTGTCTCTGGTTGTGTGTGGACTCTGTTGTGTTGATCTTGCTGTGCTGGCACATTGTGTGTTGTTGTGGTGTGTGCTGTCGGTGTGGCTCTGGGGCTTCGGCTTCGGCTCGGGCCGTGGCTCGCGGGTAGCGGGTACCTGGGCTGGCATGGCCCTGGCTGGAGGGCGCTGTGGCTGCGCGGCGTCTGTCATGTCGTGGTCGGTCGGCGCGGCGGGGTGGGCGGCGAGAGAGGGTGGGAGCGTGGCGCGCTCCATGACCCTATCGTTTATAACGATAGTTGTTGCCCGCAACATGCAAGTACTACTTGTGCTTGTGCCGGCCTTGCCCCACCAACAAATGGGGCCTATGCCGATCGAATTTTGCGTGCGCTGATTGCGCTTGCCCGATCTCCTTGTGCACTGTGCGGCCACCCCTAAACTTCAACCACGGCGTCGCGTCGATGTTTAGAAAAGACAGAGCGTAGGGAAAGGCACTGAAAACCACTGTACAATCCCATATGCCTCACAATTCACTATCGCTCATGATGTTGGTGGAGTGTTCCTCTCGGGGGAGTGGGGTGATACCGCTAACACAAGGCCAGGAAGCCTGCCTGCAAGCATGTGTGCTCCAATGGCGGCTGTGCAGAATGGGACGGTGAGGCAAGGGGTTGCAAAAGTTGCCGCAAATGCAGGGGCTGCGATGCTGAAAATCCCCGCGGCGGCCGCGCTGGACCCAAGCGCGAGGGCTCCTGCAGCGGGCGTAGGAACGAAGAAGACGGACACTGCGAGAGCGCTCAGGGCCTGAAGGAACGCCGGTGCAGCGGACACGGTGTCATCGCGATGGTATACGGGTCGACCAACTGAGCAAGGGTGCTTTGTTGTACACACCTCTAGTAGTGCAGTGCATTGGAGCACAGGAAAGGAGCACAGGCAGGCGGTCCGCGGTGCTCACCGGATTGTAACCCCATAGTCCAGCGGCGATGTCAGCCGCCGGCGCGTCAAGAACAGCACCAATGGCCGAGCCAACGCTGGATCCCGCAAATGTGGCGAAAGCGCAGCTGGGCGAGTAGAAGGCGATAGCACCAAGGAGCAATGCACCTGCCGAACATGTGAAACGTGAGGGCACGAATTGAGATCAGCAATGAAAGACAACTCGCCCGGTCCCTGGGACCAAGAACAGATACAAGCAGAGGATGACAAGGATGCACCAAGTGCCGACTCACGCTCGTGCATTGCTCATGGCTTGTGAATTCCACACGCCTAAGCCCCCGGACCAACATGACCTCCCAAGAGCACACACCTGAAAGCGGCGACTCAACCACAAAAATCTGACTGATGCCCGTCAATGGGCTCATCATCAATTCGGCCACTCCAGTCACAACCGTGGCAGGCGGGATAGTATCCGCCGCGGTGCCCACAACAACCTCGATCGGAGTCTCAGGCGCCACGGAGGCAGCCTTGAACGGACAAACGACAGCCAACGTGCTCAAGGCGACAGCATTGAAGGCAAGCGTGAACTGCGGGACCGAGGCACACAGGGGCGCGATGGCGCGACCCACAAAGGGCGTCGCCGCTGCACCAGCGGTGGTGGCGGCCAGCGTCACCGGCAGGCTCGTGCCCAAGAAGACAGAGAAGGCACAACCGACCAGCGCCCCGTTGTAGCCATATAGACCTGAGTTGATAGCTGCCCGATCGAGACCACCCATCATGGCGGCTGCAGTGGACGTGGTCACGCCTAATGTCGCCATACTTGCCAGGAACGGATCGGCGACTCCAAGTCCTGCAAGTATCAGTGCGCCCGAACCCGGCGAGTTGCAGAAGACCACCTGGCCGACCCCACGAAGTGCCGCGTCAGCAAACGGTGGCAGAGACCCAATGGCTGTCGCGACTTGCTCGCTGGGGTCGGGTTGGCTCGCGCTGGAGAGGACGCGGCGCGCGACAAATGGCAGGACGCGGTGTGTGCCGCGCAATAGCGCGCTGTGCGCGGCGTGGATGCGGCCGGCGGGGCAGGCGCGCAGGCGGATGGGTCCCATGGCCATTGCGCCAGGCGGCACGCCCGCTAGAGGGAATCTACATGAAGGATTGTTTTGTAGAGGGGTGCACCTGCTATACCCAGACCTAGATTTCTATGCCCGAAATCGATAATAAATAATAAAACAACTGAGCGTTAGTACCACTACTCTCACTAGCCCGGTACCAACACGACAACCCTCAGCGCACCTGCCCGTACGCCTCGGCGCATGTTGCTGCCACAGATACATACACGTATGCACCCCTCCACCTCCACATCTCCCCCCTCGCAAACCCCCGGCTCCCATTATAACTCCCCACAAGCTACAATGAGGGAAAACCCATTGAGGCGGACCGACCTACGTCGGGCGACTCTCCGGGAAAAAGCACCGGGGGGGGGGGGGGGGAGGAACCTCTCGTCAAAAAAGAAGAATGGCCCTTACAGCTCTCGCCGCGAGCTGTCCTCGAGAAATAAAAGACTGCGCCTCGAGATACCTGCCACAGTGGTTCCCGTAGGCGTCTTGAGTCTCTCCCTCCTCTTCTTCCTCCTGTCGCCAGCCGCCCCTCTCCGCCCATTTGCTAACGCAAACAGGTCTCGTTTCTCACCACACTCCATCGGGGGGGGTGCAAATCCCCACCTCTCCCTCGCTTCGCTCTCTTCGACGACTCGAATTTAGTCGGGGAGTGTCGTATTTCATGCGATGACAGACTTTTACTTTAACCCGTGGGTTATTTTTAAGCCTCAAGGTCTCGTCGATTTGTGTACCGCCTCTTCTCTTACTTTCTTTCGATGTCATCAATGTTCCGTGACTGTCTTTTGTCTTTTGTCTTCTCTCCGTGTCTCGGTCATAGCTCCCCAGCGAGGTCTGTCCTCGTTGTGCCGACCCCTCCGTCGCATGTCTGCGCGTTGCTGAATTGCCCTGGTGCCGACGCTTGGCCGTCCGTCCGGTTGTGGTTAGTTTTCGCCCCGTTTGGCTTAGTGTGTGTGGTTCTGTGTCCTCGATCTTTTTGGGGTTTGGCGTTGTAGTCCCTCGTGTCTACCTCGGTCCTAAGAAGCTCTCATTCTCATCCTCTTTCTACCACTAGCTCGCTAGCTAGCCTCGTCCCTACTCTCAGACGCCACGCGTCACAATCCTTCGGCCTTCCGTCCACCTCGTCGCTCGTAGCACTCGATGACAGATGACAGACACTATCAGACCCGATTCTTACTATGACCTTTCAGACATCTTCCCGCAGACAATCAACGAACATTCTACGGCCGCGTCAGCTGCCGGCTCGGTCGAACGGCTCTCTGCCTACGAGCCCGTAGTCGTCGCGTGTTCGACACAACAAGGAAACATAGAAACCGATAGCCCGATGGCGCAGGAGGAAGGAGTGGACAACCTATCGGGGATCGGAACACACCGCCACACCGCCTGCTACAGGAAACCCCAAACACCCAGCCCCTAGCTAGGTAGTGCACGAGGGACGAGCCGCAAGGCAGGTGGAGGGGAGATGAGAGTAGCGGGCGTGGCAGCATAATAAGTGTGCGTAGTCGTAGTCGCGCGCGCGGCGAGAATATTAAGAAGTTTTTTTTTCCAAGTGTAGGCCGATGGTGATTGAACGCGCTTTTCCATGATGTGGGTGATGGTGATTGAGCGCTTCTCGCCTCGCTACGCCATCACAAGATGATTAAAAGATACCTAGGGGGGACTGCCACACAAGGCACGCTAACACTAACGTTATAGAACCACAAACAAACCACCAATGACACATTGTGGACATGGTGTAAGACACCCTGTGATCCTGTGATAGATAGCCGGAGGCCAAATACATATGTATTTTTGGCTGTATTCTGTATTTGAAGCGCGTCCTGGGTTGTAGGCCGCAGGCCTCGAATGTATTTGAAATGTATTTGGCCGGTGTTTGGCTGTATTTGCAGGCCCCAGCACCGTATTTCCCATCCAGGACGGCGAGGGGAGATGCGGCCGCAGCGCCCCTTGCGTCGCGCGCGCGGAAGTGGCGCCTGGGAGACAAAGCTGGGCATGTGCATGCCCCTGGGTGCGATGCCAGTCCTGGTGCCATAGAGCTGCAGGGGAGGCTGATGGGGGGGCGAAGAACACGTTGGCAGTTGGCAGGATTCACCGCGCGTTCAGGAATGGGCTGGGGCTGGGCGCCGAGTATTGCATTGAGGAGAATGTGATGTACACAAAATCGTCGAGGGTGTTCTCGTGATTGGCGGTGAAGATGAGCCCACGGAGGAAGTCGGCCATCAGTCCGCGGTTCACGTAAGGGGCACAGCGGCGTCAAAGTCAAGATCTGGGCGCCCACCCTCTCGGCTCGCTCGAAATGGATTACGAATGCGTCGCATGGTGAGTTTGCTTCCAGCGAGTCACCTGCGCCTGTCGCGACCAGGCGCCGACATCATCCAAATATGTATGGCGTACCAATCTCCCATGCCATCCCACTGAGAACGGTGTCGATGAGGGCACAGCTCAAGTCTTCCTTCCGTCTCGGGCTGGGGGGGGGGGGGGGGGGGGGGGGGGGGGGGGGGGCATTCGATGGCACGGGGCGGCAACGCCATCCCGCTATTTCGGTCTCCAGTCCAGCCTCTTCGGCCCCTTCCCCCGTCCGCCCCCCCCCCCCCCCCCCCCCCCCTCCCCCTCTCGCTTTGGCCATCAATCTCTTCATCTCCGCCTCCCTTCCCCCGCCCCCCCCGCCCCTCCCCCCCCCGCCCCCTGCGGGCGCGCTGCCTTGGCCCCGCCGCGAACCTCCCCCTCCCCCGTTCACGGCCTCCCCCCCCCCCCCGCCCCCCGCCCCCGCCCCCCCGGCCGTTCTCTCTCAGACGCGGCTTCCATGAGGAAGCGGGGCACTGCCAGGACTGTCCCCCAGCCCTGGACCGCCAGCGAGCTCCAGCTTATCCTCCGCTCCCTCCGTTCAGATACCTTCATGAAGTCGCACGCTCCCTCGACGCCTGCAGGCTGCTTCCCAGAGATCACTGTGAGAGAGGCGTGCATGCGCGACTCCGAAGCTCATCATCTGTGCACTGCGCTCGCGCAGCAGGTTCTGGATGAGCATGGAGTGGTCAATGAGTACAACCTGCGCCCCTTTGCCTCTGTCGCTGCCAAACTTGTCGAGATGTTTTCTTTCGCCTTAAAAAGCCGGATACTGTTGGACAAATTTGACCTTTTCAAGTTCATGAGCTCGGTCACGGAAGGCAGTGGAGGCTCAGGGAGGGCGAGTGGATCCATCTCATCGACAGCGGAGCGGCCGGCAACCAACAGCAAGAAGCAAGAAGGGTGCTCTGGGGAAGAGTCCTCAGCCTCTGTGCAAGGCCCTTGCTGGTCTGCGACTGAGTTGCAACAAATGCTGGATTGCATCCGCTCCGACTCCTTCATTAGGAGGTACGCATCCCCTTCGATGTCAATTGGGGGTTTCCCTGACCTAAGCGTGCGAGAGGCTAGTGTTAGTGGATCCGAAGCCAACGAGCTCTGCACTGCGCTCGCCAAGAAGATACACCACGCAAATGACAAAGGGCATGAGGGAGTGGTGCGCACTCCTGCTTCGGTTGCAGCTAAGTTGATGGAGATGCGCTCACATGCGCTTCGCTGGAACCGGCGAGCCATCTTCAATACATTCGACTTCGAAGCGTATTTTTGCTGGTCGTCTTCGGGAAAAGACCCTGACGACAACATTGCTCAAAGAGTCATGCCGATGGGGCAGTCTGGGGATGCTACCAAGAAGCCGCACTCCTCACCGGATGCGGCCCCTGCGGACGAGCTCATATCTGCTCAGAGCGTACCAGCCGCGCGGAAGACCTCCTGCGTTGAAAGGAAAGCGAAAGCTCTGGACGTGACGGATACGGTGGGAAGGAAATCCTACGCCACGGGCTTGGACTTTGACGACCATGAACTTGCGACGAGGCCTTCAACGAAGGAGAGGACAGCTGTGGATCTCAACGAGACAAAACCAGGCATCGAGGATCTCCGCGAAAGAGATGCCGGGCTTAGACAGAGAGGCATTCACTCTTCCAGTTCGGAAGGCGTGCAAACCAGCATCCTTCCATCGCCTTCAGAGACCGATGCCGGCTTTAGCACCGCCGGGCTGACAGATACTGTAAATGAGTGCTCGGACGCATACGCTATCCCAGTACGAGAAGGCCGCAGCCTTCGGTTTCAGACCCGGATAATCAATCCGTATCTTGTGTGCCAACTTTGCAAAGGATACTACAATCAAGCCTCAACGATCATCGAGTGCTTGCATTCATTCTGCCAAGCTTGTATTCTGCGGCACGTGCGCGACTCAGCTAATTGTCCAGAGTGTCGATGTAGTCTGGGGCCCAATCCCGAAGACTTCATCAAAACGGACAGAACACTGCAGGCTATCGTTAACAAAGTTTTCCCCCATTTGGATCTGTCCGCTAACGGCAGATCAGCAGCCACCTCGGCCAACTCCACGCAGACCGCGAAGAGGAAAGCTAGCTCGCCAAGCTCATCCTATGACTCAGAAACCGAGCTGTCGTCCGAGGATAGTGCCTTTCCGGAACCGCAGCAAAAGATGGCACGCGTTTCCAAGATGGCGCCTGATGCCGAGAATAGAAATGGCACAGCCACAGCCGATGCGAATGACAGTGAGCCCAATGACGATGGCGGTGGTCTGGCCGTCGCAGCATCCCACGAGATCTCGTTTTCACTTCGAAGCCGTACGGGAGAAACCCGACAGCTTGAAAAGCCCTTCATGCGCTCTTCCACCCGCCTGAGCATTGCTGTCCTCCGGAAGTATCTCTTCAAGAAGGTTTACATGCACGATGGGACACCAGCGTTGGAAGCTGGCAGCTCGTCGGGCAGCGGCGGTGAGCCTGAGATCGAGATCTACTGCCGAGACAACAAGCTATCCCCAGACCTTTCTTTGGATGAGATCAATCGCGAGTATTGGCAGGTGCCCGATGATTTGGTCCTTACCTACCAGGTAGTCTTCTCGGATAAAGAGCCTGAGGTTTAAAGCAAGAAATAGTAAAGAACATGGTGTACTAGCACGGTAAAGCATCGTACGTCTCATTCGCTTTCGTGGAACGCTGGGTTTACAAGAGACCTAGTGACCAAGCTCTGTGTGGCACCCTCACGAGAGATGGCGCCTTGTGTGAATGTATTGTCGACGCGCCGCTTGCATGTCGGCCACTTGATCGCAACACCTGCATCATATCTGTTGCAAACAGAACCTCGGTGTTGGCAGTGGTAGTGGTGTGGATGGAGCTGTGGATCTTTACCAGCCATTGTATGAACATGGGGGGTGGGGAGAGGCTGGGAGGCGTCGGGCGCGGGCCGTGGGTATGGACAGGAGGCGGGGTGGGACCAAGCGGGGCGCCCAGGGGCCCAACACATCGAGGGATGTAGCACGCAGAGGGATCACAGGGTTGGGGGTCACAGGCGTCGGACATCGGGACAGAAGACGGGGAGGCGGGAGAAGATAACGACGGGGAGAGGAATGCGGGAACACGCAAGGAAATAAACGGGACGGGGTATGTACAAGAAACAAGGAGGGGCAACTCGGGGTTAGCACAGAGAAACAGCAGGGATCCCCCCCGCGGGCGCAGAGCGGCGGCGCACCCTTGGAGGATACCGATACCGAAAGGGGGGGAAGGGGGCCACTGGCCACTGGGGTGGGTCTTCGGCCGGACGAATCTTCGGAGCACCCCGGCGGGCGGGAGGAAGGAACACACAGAGCCTCTCGAGCGTGGGGACGGACTCCCCCTACCCGCAACACGCCCTCCGGCGCCCCCTGCCCCTGGACGCTCCTAGAGGCCAGCTTAGGGGCAGAGGACAGAGGACGAGGCTGGAGCTGGGGCCATGGCCTCCCCTGCCTCTCCCTCGCTGGCGCTCCTGAGCCTCTGGGCCCCCCACGCGGCATTTGTCTACCTCTACCTGTCGAATAGGGGGGGAGGAGGGGTTGGAGCAATGGGCTGGCCCTTGTGGGCCAAGGAGCAAGGAGTGAGAGACAGGCAAGCCTGTGGCGAGGGGAATGGGTCAGGAGGGCAGTCTCCTCCCTCCTGGCATGCCACAAGGCATGTCACGAGGATAGGTGGTTCGTGGTTCCTTCCCCACGTCAGGGGAGGAGTGGAGAGAAGGGCGGGCTCGTGCCCCCCCATGGATGGGTGAACCAAGTATGAACTTAGTTGGGCGGCGGCCAATTGGAAGTGAGAGACCAGGAGAAAAAAACCTTATTTCAATATTCACGCCTCGTCCGCGGCTCTAGGACTCTACCGTTCTACCGTATAGCCACTAGCCACGCCTTATCACCCTTAACTCTTCCCCCCCTCTACCTCTACCTGCCTTTCGGCTATTCCCCTTGTGCGCTACATGCTACATAGGGGCTAGGGTTGTGGGGGCGTCAGCGTCAGGGTTGGGCGGGGTCCTCCAGCCCCTAGCGGTCCGCGGTTCTCTCCGCTACCTCCTGTGCCACTACCACTAGCCAGCAGCCAGCTAGGCACTAGCTAGGTGACCGGATTATCTCGTGACTTCCGGTAAGGGGTCGTCGTGGGGCTGGAGCCAATCGCGTGCGAAGGAGTGCAGCGCGCGATGCGCCCCCACTTGGAGTCTGGGTTGTTCTGATGAATGCTCAGCCACTGCCAAAAGGCAGGGGCTGAAGTTGGTTGTGCAGGCCCACCCAGGACCCAAGGGCCAAGGGGGTGTCTGCGATGGAGTGAGGTGGGCGCGAGGCCCCACTTAGCTTTATAAAAGTAGGTTATTTATACAACACACGTAGTGCTTCGCACTTGTGTTAGACTAGGACAATGAATAACTCTCTCAGCCCAGCCCACTCTTCTCAACACTTATTGCTGATGCTTCCGCTGTACTCTTGCCGGGTCTAGTGTTCGCCGGAAGTGGCAAGTTATTTGAGGGACGCAGACCAGCAAGCCATACATTCTGCACGAAACTGGCCCGCCCACCGGAAACTTCGAAAGGCGCATCCACCCGCTTGCAATTTGGCTCATTATTTTTCTGCATTTGCCTCAGATAACTGGAAATGGTCACTGTTTCATGGAGTGCTTGAAGGGTACTTGGACTAACACGCAGGACTCGGTGAGGTGAAGAAGCCAGGCTTTGGGACACCTGCACTGGTGTTGAGGCATCGCGCTCCGAGTGCCGCTTGGCAAGGCGCTGGAATGGCAAAGCTGACGGAGCACTGCCTGTGCGTGCGCTTCTTGCGAGCCCGTGACTCGGCTTAGGAGGAGTCTGCACAGCGACGGAGGCAACGTTGGTAGTAAGGCTGCGCGGTGACAGTTGTCTTGATTGCCGAGGCGGGGTGTGAGGGGTTTGTGGTTTCTTAGTCGCAGCTGAAGCTGAAGCGAGCTGCTTTTCACAGCCGATAGGGCTCTCAGGAGCATGACTGCCCAATGACGGCTGCGTCTCGTTGACTGATTCCGGCGACTCAGTCACAGCTCTCTCGAGAGACTGAGGCGCATTTCCTAAATAGTCTTCGTCTAAACTTGGATCTCGGACACCGACAGTCTTCCCTTCACCATTCAGGAGCGTTGGATCATGAGCATACGACGGCGTCTTCCGCTTCACCCGAAGATGCTCGGGGAAAAGTGTAGGATATATTGCTGCCAAGGCTGCAATGGCCTTCCGCTTTTCTTTTGGACTGAGGTGTGAGAATTCGTCAAGCCAACGTTGAACCCGAGGCGACGCCACGGGTTGGCTCGAGGTCAAGCATGAAGGCACAGAGCACGTCCTCGCCATTCGTATGCGTGCACTGGACGGCGGAGCCTTGCGCATCCTCCCCTGCGCCGCGCGCTCTCTCCGACCAGGCGTGGGTGTCCTCACTGCGCTGCTGGCTGCGCAAATGCTAGCGACTGTCTGGGGGGGGTCAGGAGCGCCCAGCGAGTCCACGTCAAGCGGCTCCTGCAAAATCAACTCACACTCCCCATCAACGCTCCCCTCACGACGTTCGGTCTCACCCATCGCTCGGGGCACCCGTAAGGAGGTTCGAGAGGGCCGCTCCGCCGACCTCGACGTGTGCCCCAAGCTGCCGCCCAATGCCCCTTTCACCTTGCAGCCTCGCCGACTGCACCCCTGCGCGCAGGCGCCTTTCTATGTTTGCCAGGTGCTGAGCCCGCCGTACTTCACGTCAGTGCCGATACTTTCTGTCCCCGTCGCTTGGTCGCACGCCGGCCAGGTAGGTAGTTGCCCACGGCTCAGTTGAGCGGGTGCGGCGCGCGGGTGCGAGAGCGTCGCAACCCCCACACAAGAGGGGGGGGGGGGGGGGAACTAGGCAGGTGGTAAGTGGTTAGTGTTTAAGCTGGTAGGTGCAACTATCGGCGAGGCTTTTACGGCCGCTCCCTTGGCGGCGGCCGCGCTCGCACTCTGCCGCAAGCCTGGGGCTGTTGCTCCAGAATGCACAGGGAAACGTTGGTGAGGCCACGGCTGCGGGCAGAGCTCGACGTGTTGCACAACTTTGATATAGGGTGCGGCAGCGGCGCCTGAGCTATTCCGCCGGGGGAGCGCCTCCCTCTCATCCTCTCCGCTACACCAGCGTCGCAGCGTGGAGCGAGCGCAAGGCCGGTCTGGAGGGCATGTGCGCGGGCTCCCAGGCGCAGAGACCGGGCAGGTCGACCCCGCCGGTATGAGTGTCAACTCTAGTGCCGCTGGGCGCGCACTCGCGGCCGCAGGTGCCGCGCTCCGGCGGCCATTCTGGCGTGCTCTCAAGCTGGCGTTGAACGTCTGCATGCGAGGCGGCAGAGTTCGAGGTGGTGGTAAGCACGGGCGGAGCTCCCCGGTTGTGAGGCGCATCCAGGTTGATGCAGGGTGACTTGGGGCTCAATCCACGGGCGTGGTTTGCTCTGCAGAGCCTGCTAGAAGCCGCTCTTCGTGTCGGAATTAAAATCGTTGGATGTCTTTCAAGGGGTCCGTAAGGAGTGTCCGTGCTGTACGTGTTGGTGTGCGCGGTCAGGTCGGTTTCAGGAGCTCTCAGTGGGCTCATTTCGAAGATCAAACTGAGTAGTTTCGCCCCATTTTTTTTTCGAATTTTCCCGTACATGCGCGAGTGATCAACGTGAGGACGTTAAAAAAAACCTACAGCGGGAATACTAATACTAAGGTTGTAATAAAAGAGGGCAGTTTGTGATGGGAAATTCTTGAAAAATGAGAGTCGTGTTCTCCCAGGACCCCTTTCAAAGACTGCGAAAGGAATTGGGCTGAAAGATTCATGTACACTTGTACGGTGAGGATACGTATGGATCACTCTTACGCGCTGCGGAAGCGCATAACGCATAACGCGACCCCACACAACCACGCAAGACCTTCGACTGTGTCGCGGCTAGTCGCGGCGGCTCATGCTCCCAGAAGTGCGCGCAAGCACTGCAAAGGCATGCGCGCGCGCACACCACACCAATATCACACACTCAATCCGCCTGCAACACACACTACTATGCGCCAGGCTCCGCCCTCCGCCCTCCGCCCCACACACACCCCATATAGCAAATATATTTGATTTTTAACAAATTTTTATGGGTCGCGGCGCGGCAAACAAAGGAACGGGACTAGCGCTCACTCAAGACAGGACTCCCTGCCGCGGTAAGCGCAAGCACCCTTCCCCCCTTATGCTTATGCCACCCAGCTCTTCACTATTCACTAGCTTTCTATCTACGCTAGACGCTAGCCGGAGCGCCCCTCCCTCCATCTACATTCACACAGCCCCCCACGCCAGGATCCTGTTTTCGGTTCGAAAGTTCTGTCCTCTGTCCTTTACCTTTACCTTAAAATAAGGACCGTGCCCTTAAAAATCCATGGAGTCTAAGGACTCTGGGACCCCCCTCCACAATGGCCCCCCCCCGCGGCCTCTAGCGCCGAGGAGCTGTCGTATGTGCGTTTAGGGTGCGCGCTCCCAACGCTTCTTCGAGCGCCTCGTCTCTGGTTGTTGTGCGCTCTTGATAGAGCCATGTGTAGTACTCCTACATGTGAAACACAGGAACAATGTTTTTTTTCGGAGGCCCAAAAGTTTTATTTTGGGCGGCCGCCCCCCCCCCCCCCCGCACATCAGTTTTTCTCTGTTTTTTCTCGACGGCAAATAACATACTACATACTGTTTTTGCTGTTTTATTTCTAAGTTTGACTGTGTTTCACATGTAGGGTAGTACTTCCTTAGTTCTTTTCGTATATCGTCGTCAGCTATTCCCGTCTGACGTGAGTCCGTGAGTCGTCTCCTCCTACCTCTGGTATCGCGCTGTGTGACGTTCGGCGAGGTGTGGATCTGCTGAGACATTCTTCTGTCAACCCCCCCCCCCCCCCCCCCGATGCTTCTAGAGACGAAAGAAGAGAGAAGAGGAGGGCGCCATCCTTTTTCCCGCCCTTGTACTCAGAGGAAGTGGAGAGAGAGTGCACGCGGGCTGCGAAGCGAGAAGCCGCGGACCGTCCGGTAAGAAGGGAAAGGCTTGCTAAACGGTGGTGCGAGGGAGCAACGGGTCCAGGCAGGGAAATGGGTAGGCGGAATGTGCCAAAATTGAACCTTCGTCAACGCCTCTCCGTGTCGCAGATCGTACGTCTCGTCGCAGTGGAAGCGAGTAGAGCGCACTCGGTGTGCACCGAACGACACAGCCCGGCAGCTGCATGTCATTCCGGAGTGCCTGCCGCTTGCTCGGTTCCAGGTGCGCTTGGTTGTGCTAGGATAGCGGCAGGACTCTTGGCCTGTGATGTATCGCCCACACACCTGTGTATGCCTCACGCTTAATACCGAGACCCTTCTGTTCTATCACGTTGCAGCAAGTATGATCTGCCTCCATCGCCATCGCCGCATGTTCAGAGCTTCATGGGAAGGATGGAGTCGTATCCTCGAAGTGATGGGATGGAATCAACGTCACAGCGCTCAGCCAGCAGCTACTCGCCACATAGCAGTCAAGATGGAGGACTTCTAGGACGCTTCCCGAAGCCAGCTGCGCCATTCCGCACTCCGTCTGCCACACCATCGCTTGATCCTGGCCTCATAAACTCACTTCTGCGGCAGCAGGCTGAGCGGGATCAGACGATACTGCGGTTGTCGGATCGCGTCCAAACACTCGAAGGCGACATTGCAATTCTGAAAGACGCCAACACGGAGCTCATCAGTGGGCAAAAAAGACGTAAGGCACTCACTTTGCACGTGTCCAACGTGCGTCCACCAATCGAGTGTGCGTGTCTGGCCCCATGCAGTTCACAATGAGATGCATGAGCTCAAGGAGATGCACCGCTTGTCATCAGAGCAACAGAACTCAGTGAGCAGGCGACTCGAACGAAGTCAAGAGGAGATTCTATCCTACTTCCAACAACACAAAACGATGACATCTTCCAATACTCTTGGTTTTCACCAAAACACGCTGGAACCTGCTATCAGGGTGCTCTCCCCCTTTCATCGACGTCGAGGGACGGCTTGCCGCTGCAATCAATCACCTCGTTCGAATCAATGCACGCCAGGCAATGTTCATGAAGACCGAGGCTCGACTTCCGAGGATACGGCCAATGATCCTCTATTCCATGAAACGCCGAAACGAGCTCCTCAACTTAGTGCGAACAGAGCGGACAGCGTGAGCACTCTCAAGTGCGCGCCCTGCGACGTCTCCACAGGCCGAACTGTGCGTTCTGCTTCACCAGCACCGAGCTGTACTCCGAGTCGAACGTGCAGCCGCCCGGAGGTGACCTACATTCGACGTGCTGCAATCAAGCTCGACCTTTTCGACGACGATGAAGAGCACGTGGGAGGAACCCCGTCCCTTGCACAACGTTTGGAACAAGCATCAGGGTCCGGCACCACTGCCCAAGCACCTGATATTCCGACCCCACAAGTCGCGGATCGCATGACGATCCCGCTCGGCGCTGTACAACCCAACTTCATCCTTGGTGCATCAAGCTTGTCGCATTCGGGTTCGAAGCGACGTTGTGCCCCGATGAGTTGGCAAAGCCATCAATTCGCCAGAGGCCAGCAGGCTCGGCAACAGGCTCTCGTCGCCCTTCGGGGCGGGGGCGTATACATGGGAGATGACTGAATGCGTCCCTTACCATCGCGTTCCCTCCCTCACCCATAACATCTCAAGAAATGAAGGCTAGGCGAACAAGCGAGCAGCAAGGACTTGGGAGTAGGGAGTTAGGATCAAAAGTTGTGGCTCGTGAACAAATGTGTATACGTAGCAGCAACATGGGTACAAAGAGGGATCAAACGTGCAGCGAGAGAGCTTATCAGGATTTAAAAAAACATCTGAAGAGTCTGGGCTACTCGCCTACTAGGTCTAGGTTACCCCGTCTCTGCTACGCCGCCGCCCTTACATCCCCTCCCTCCACCTCCTCCCTTTCACCCTTCGTCCTTCGTTCCTTTTCTTCGGTTTCCGGGGTCCGGCTCCGGTGCGCTACCGAGAGCCTAGTTCAGAGTGCGGGTTTGGGCTATCATTAAAAATACATCTGTTTTGACCTTTCTTAGAGGAGGTATTTAGGCCCATTATCACAGTCATATAGGCTTGATATGACCGCTGGTCGCTCACATGACATCGCACGGGCCATGCTACGCATAAACATCACAAGTCACAATATGTATATATTAAGGTGGTTCTTAAGGTTTTCTAACTCTGACGCGAGACGGCGGGTGGCGGGCGCGCTGGCTGCCCACCTGCCCGCCTCTACAGGCCCTCGCTCCATGTATGGGGCATTGGAGTTCGGTGATCCGTAGGGGATGGAGGCCCAGGGAGTGGATGGATGTGATGGCGCGCAGGAGGGGGAATAAGGGAAGCGGGCGTGGCTGCATAGATGCTGTGCAGGGTCGCGCGCGAGGCGAGATTATTAAGAAGTTTTTTTTAGATACCATACGGCTAGTAGGAGTAGGCGTGTGGCTCAGAATCTTCAGATATTTTTTTTGCATGCCAAGTGGCAGCGCGGGGGTGAATGGTTCTCGCGTCTAGGCCTGCGTCAGTGGCAGAAACAGCACGCATTCCGAGCGTGCGGGCAAATTCGCTATGGGTCGTCGTGATGGTACCAGGCCCTAGTGGCTGGTGGCAGGCTAGCGTGGTACTAGCGCGGCCTCAGATGGTTTATTAGATTCTATACCCATTTTTTCCACAAATAACGGGGAGAGGTGTGGCGTCCTTGCGAAGGAGTCCCTCTCCCTTGACTCAAAGACTCCAAAATCGTCTTCGCGCGCTAAGCCATGCTACTCAATAACGAGGCGCCCCGTCGCACTTTCATCATAAAGAGCTCGCACTTGTGGGGAAGCGTCTATGAAACATCGGACAATTCATCCTCGTCATCCTCGCTATCATCGACTTTAGCTGCTACCCGTGTTGCTCGCCGCTTCCCCCTGTGTTGCTCTGTTGAGCGTATCCGTGCATGCCTACCCCTACCCCTCTGAGTAGCGCTAGCGGCACATTTGCGTATGACGAGCACGACGAAGAAAAGGCTGCCGGACACCGCACATATGGCGATGGTCACCTTGAACGCTTGTGTGGCTAGTGGCTCAGCAGATTTCACACCCAGCGCTACGACGGATCCATCGGGCGTGAGCAGCATCACCGCAGAGAGCCCTGTCGGCTGGACACCCAGGTGTGGCAGCACCGGCCTCTTGAGGGCAAGTTCCATCGCGATGGCCTCGGGCCGCTGCCTTTGGCGGTCGCCCATTCTGGGTGCGAGAATGTCGACAATTGCAAAACGACCCGCGCCGCGCGCCTCCACTATCACGAAGCGAGAATGGTCGATGCGCAAGATTGCACTGAGCGCTCGGCTGAGCTCTGACGCTGCCTCAGGATCCACTGTGTGCGCACCGAATCCACTCGAGGCATACCCACCGAGCGCATCCGCAAGATCACCACCTTGTGGTTGGCTGAGACGAGCAAGGCCACTTACGGGAGGGTCCATTGCAAGTTCAATGCGCACTGCGCCTTCGGGGATCATGGGAAGACTTGGACTCCGCACCTCTGCGCTGGGATCTGAATACTGTTCCCATCCCTTGAGAGATAAAGGCCGCACGCGGAAGGCGCAACCCCGGGGGCAACGCAGATTCGCGATCTCAATCGAGCCTCCGGACACGCTGGCCTCCACTGTGTGCCATGCACGTTGCTCGCCGCTGGCCCGGTCCGCATGATGTGAGTACAACACTTCCCAGACCAGCTGTGGCCGACACGGGCTGACAGCCCAGCTGACACGAAATGAAGCCGAGCTGGTCGGTTGAACCTCCGGTGGTGCAGTGAGACTTGAATGCCCCGCATCGGTGAGCAGAGCTATGCTTGATCGACTGGGGTTACTCTCACCTGCAGCGTTCACTGCTATCAGGCGAAAGCGATGGGCGGCGTAGACGTTCAGGGAGGTCAGACGCAACTTGCTAGCTACAACGCTCTCGCGTACCGTGACCCACTCGTCGCCGGAGGATGCAAGCACCTTAAAGCTAGAGTCACCCGCACATCCAGGTCTCAGAGCCGGAAGGATCAAATCGATCGCGTCACATTGATCGGTAGTGGCTGGATCGAGCTGCGGGACATCAAATGGCGCTTCAGGTATGGCTGCGGCAGGACCTGTTTCCACGACTAAAGGGTCACTGGCTAGTCCTAGCCCAATCGAACTGCGCCCACGCACAATTAAGCTATAGCGCGTGCCGGATACTAGCCCAGTAATCTCCATTATATGTGTGCGAGGATCTACATCACGGATGATAGGCTCGCCGGCTCCGTCCAATCGAGCAGCAGATATTTGGTATCCCGTTAGCGGCTGGCCTTCACGGGTGACGGCAGGTTCCCACTTGAGTGCCACCGAGCCGCATGACACGGACATGGTGACGGTACGTGCTGGAGGCAATGGGGCCAAGTCGGAGACAGGAGGCGGCGGCGGCGGTGGTGGCAACGGGGGGCTCGGGGGTGGGGGAGGGGGGGGTGGCGGTGGTGGATGCTTCGCCGCCGGCGGTGGGGGGGCTGACACGCACAGAATAGTGGGAACTGGACCGACTACGTTGGTCCCTCCGTTGAAGGCAAAGCCGCCCTTCTCATCCTGCCTCCCGGATAGGGTAAAGATGTAGGCGTTACTCTTTGGGACCCGCATCACATTAGCGCCCCAAGCACGCCCGATTTCCACCTGGACGGGGCCATAGTCAAGGAGCACTCTCTGACCGGGGACCCATTGTGATGGTCGTACATGAGCAGAGAAGCCGCGAGACCATGCCTTATCAATAGTGACCTCAAATCGGCATCCGAGGTCATCCGGTTCGGTCGAGAAACGAGTAAAGTAGTTGGGCGGCGGAGAAGGGGGGGGAGATGGCATACAAACTGGACAGGTCTTGCACATGCATCTCTCGCACCCCCTTGGCCTTTTGCGGGAAGAGCCGCCTATCACAGGCTCTGCTTGGAGCAGCTCAGCGCAAGATGAGTCGCATTCCTCGTACGCGAGGTCGTCTTGGAAACCAGAGTTGCACCGCTTCTTTCCGGACGGAATCGGTTTTGGCAATACGCATGGCCCGGTATCCATGGGTCCACAAGGCGGCGCCGACTCGAGGAGCTTATCGACACAGCAGAAGTGAGCTCCGCCCGGCCTACTTTCGCACTCATTTCCGCCGCACGTGCCGCAAACCCCAGGGCAGCAGACTCGTTGGTCGACGCTGGTCAACGCATTGCAACTGCTGCCCATGTGTGAGAGGAGCGCCCGCTCGGCTGCAGTCGAGCTGAGCACGCAGAGAGCGAGCAGGCCGAGCATTGCATCGCGCCACCCAGTGTGCCAAGCTGGCCACCAGCGTCCGCTCCCCCAGAGCATCGGCAAGAGCTTCTTCTTGCTCACCTCCTTCTTGTGCCCCCAGTGCACAGAGAACGAGCAAGCACACGAGAGGTGAGGAGGGAACGGTGCGGTGGGGGAGCGAGAGGAGGGAGGGGAGAGCACACGAGAGGGGAGACACTGAAGTGCGCGGGACGGGGGAGAAGAAGACCTTAGGGGAGGAAGGGGTGGGGGGGAGGGCAGAGAGAGAGAAGGCGATAGAGACGGGCGGCCCGCCGCCTGTTCGAGGCAGGCTTTTCTTACTCGTATTCTAGAAAAAGATCACGAGGGGCGGCGGGCGGGCGGCGACGACCAAAATCCTCAGACTACAAGTACCCCTCGTTGCCAAAAGTTTGACGTTCTATTTTTGCGAAGTGCCGGCAGGACTCCCGCTTTCATCGGGCTGATCCGACACATCTGGCCTAGCCACTATGCGGGCTGCCGCAGGGCTCCCACAGGTGAGACAGAACCGCAGGCACACTGCCCTGCCTTTGCAGATCATCAGTGCCAATGGCGACTATGCATTCGATTGCTCAGCCGGCTGTAGCCCTTGCAAATATAGACAGTTTCCCGACGGGACGTCTTGTAATTGTACAGACTGAAAAGAAAACAAATAACCTGGCCCTCTTTTGACGGAACGCGACTTCGACCGTCGCAGCAGGTAGAGCGGGCCCAAAACGGCTGTACAAAAGTCTGACAATAGCGCGAGGCGAGAGGAGTAGGGGCTCTGGTGGACCGGGAGGGAGAGGGAGTCGCGAGGCCATGGTGGCACATTATCTTGGATCACTGCCGGACCACTGCCGTGGCCGGTGAGCAGTTCTCGACGCCCTCGCCCACCGCCCACCATCCCTCTGCTGAGCTGCCTCTGTTCCTTCGTCTCCCACTCACTCACTGTAGGGAGCGCTCACACACTTCACGAGATGGCGCGACATGTGTGTAGCGCGGGGCGCTCGCCGCGGGTGTACATCTGCTCTCAGTATCAGGTGCGTGCCCGCTGTGCCGATTAATGTGGGACAAACTTTATTTATGGTTGGCATCATATCAACACTCCACACAACCTCTCACTCCACGAAAGCGCCATCGTGCATTCCTCACCCATCACAACCCGCGAGGGACACAACAGCACGAGTCCAGCAACACTGCACACGTGCCGCCGGCTGCACATCGCACTCACACGTATAGGGCTGCACTTTTAGCTGCATTGCCGCCCACCACGAACCCGCTGCTACGTGCACTTGCCTCACGCCTTCACTCTTGCACCACGCAGTACGCACTGTAGATGACTCATCGCTCACACCGCCCTCCCACACCACCTCGGTCAGGCAGCTGGAGCGGCGCTGGTGGCTTCGCCGTCATCGGGAAACATGTAGTTCAGCAAGTCCTTGTTGAGCCACGACTTCTTGATCTCGAATTGCAACTCCACAGGTTCGCCCGCGTCGTCCACCGCCTCCTCGATATTCTCCTCGTATATTATCTTGTAGCGCAACATCAGCTGAGCCTGCGCCTGAATCCTGTTGGCGTAGGTGAAGCGATGGCAGGGGGGAAGAGTGCCGATCTCATGCTGCAGCTCGGCCGCCTTCATCTTCATGCTCTTGAGGGTGTTGATCTTCTGGCGGTACGACCTGTAGATCTGCGCGGCCGGGCTCGTCGCGGTGCAAGGGAGCATAGCGAGATCGCTCGAGGTGAAGCGAGCGCTGCGGCCCCTGCCCTCACCTCCCTCCTCCTCACCCTCCTCGCCCACAGCCTCTCCTGCCGTCGCGGGCGTTTGCTGCCACGGCGGCTTCAATCAAGGCCGCGTAGTTGGCGATGCGCTCGAGATGATGCTCGTCGACAGCTCGGACTTTCATTTTGGCGAGAGGTGTGCGCGCGGCCTGCTCCGGCTTGCCCTCCTGCGCACGTCGCAGAAGATAGTATGGGCGCGCGGTGATGCCGCCGTTCTCGCACAGGCCCCCGATCTGCCACGCCTTCCTGTTCGATGCCACGCTCAGGGCATGCTCCCAGGGCACCTTTAACGTCTCGATCAAGGTTGCGTGGTCGAGATCGCTCCGCGACTCCTTCGCGAGGCGATTGAACGCCGCCTTCTGCAACGCCTTGTAAAGCCCATAAGGTTCGCGCGCGTTTTTGAGCTGGTGGAACGTGTAGAGGTCTTCGGGCTGCTGCTTGGACGAGCAGTGCGGCGTTCGCAGCACGAGTCTGATGTGGTTTGTGTAATCAGGTGGCCGAGCAGCACACGCGCAACGCTCGCGGGCAGTACGCCGGCCGCGAAGCGCATATCCGGTTGTGTGTTTTGTGTGTGTGTATTACCCAATGGCTACCAAAGGGCGACTCACACACCGAACGGGAAGCGGAAGGATTCTAATCCGCCGACCCCTGCGGTCAGTGGTGAAAATAAATACCGGGGAGGGACCTTTCTTCTTCCTCCCTGTTGATCATGTCTATGATGCTGGCGCAAAAGACAGCACGCCTATCGTACGAGCCGATGGACTGTACCAGGATGGCACTGGAGATTGTATTGGACCATATGCGGCCTGACACCTGTCGTATGGTCGTGACAGACGAGTTATTCACCCGTCATTTGTCCACTCTTCTGATGATTATCACTCATGGATGCCTTGCTCCTGCGAGGCTCTCGCAAGCACTGGGTATCCGACTCACCGAGGAGCTCACAATTCCAAGGATTCCTGTTGATCTCCACCTGTCTCTGTCAGAATCCAATGAGAGACTCCTTTGGGAGGCGGGCGTGCAGCGCTTGTGCGAGCTCGCGCGGAGCTTTCGGTTGTCGTCGGTAAACCTCTCGTGCAACCCGATTGGCGCGGAGAGTCAGCCTATGCTCTCACAGCTGAGGAAGCTCAAGGTGCAGGTCACCCTGCTGTGATCACAATGCAATTGAGTGTGTGTGTGAGGGGGGGGGGAGGGGGGGGGGGAGGGGGGTCGGAGAGGGGGGTCGAATACTAGTAAATATAACATGTATATATGCGGGGGTAAATTTTCCCCCGTGTTCGGGTGGTGCACTGGGACTTTTGATGGCCCGCACCTTCCACTGGGGGTCTGGGTCTGGATGGTGATTGCTCAGCTCATGCCAGAAGGCAGAGTCTGAGGGTGACCAACAAGCCCCCCGGAGGGGAATTGGAGCCTGAGGGGGAGAGCACGAGGCGCCTCCCCCATGTGAACTAAGTATAAACTTAGTTGACTGTGACTGTGACAGATGATACCAGAAAAGAGTAGAAAGGGGTGGAACACATGTACATGATGCACTTCAAGTCATGGCCACTACGATGGCTGGTTTGCCGTACGGTAGTGTTTTCTGTATAACCAGAGCTGTCAAGATAGAATTGTGATTAAGCCTCGCGTTGAAGACCTATTACCGAGAGAGCTGCCATGGCTGCAGTTTCCGCTCGCAATATGTTGGGGCCTAGCGAGACCAAGGTCACACAGCTCATGCCAGAAAATGCCTCAAACTCTGCTGAAGAAAAGCCGCCCTCTGGGCCGATGAGAACACCGGGAGATTTCCCAACTTCAGCTTCCGTGAGGCGAAGTCCGTTACCCCGCTCATCACATACGCACAACGGAACCGTTGCATCCCACTCGCTGAGGGCTTTCTGCAGTGGTTGAGGCTCAGTCACAAGCGGCACCGTCAGCCTCCCTGACTGCTCAGCTGCCTCTGTGGCAATCGCAGAGAGCCGCTCTAGATTCACATTGCGCGTTGCACAATACTCAGTTATCACAGGACGCAGCTCATAGACGCCAAGTTCGGTGGCCTTCTCGACCAGCATCGGCAAGCGTGCCCCCTTCAGTAAGCCAAACAGCAGGATCGGCCCTCCTGCCCGCGCAGGCGCAACGCGCAGTCGCGACGAGATGGTGAGCTCCGCGGCCTTCCTATCCAGCCGTTTGACCGTTGCCGCAAACTCGCCATCCACGCCATTGAACAGTCGGCAGGGCTTGCCCTGGCGGACGCGCATGACAGAGAACAAGTAGTGGCGCTGCTCGTCAGGGAGACTCACATCGGTGCCAACTGCGAGTGGTAGAGGCGTGTACAGGCGCGGCCCGAGCGCCCTCCCACCTCCTGGTGCTCGACTCGAGCTGGCTAGCGCAGCGCGGCCCACGCTCGCCAACGCAGCAAGCAGGGCGCCCCGACGTGACAAGGCCGCCATGGGCGCCGAGACTGTCAGGCTCTGTAAAGCTGTGAACTACTTGATCGAGAGAATCCCCTCTCGGTCTTCATTCCCCTCCCCTCCCGCGCACTCCGGTGTTTCTCCCCTCTCTCGTGTGCTCTCCCCTCCTTCCTCTTCGCTCCCCCACCGCCCCGTTCCATTGTCCATTGTCACGCCTTCAAGAATTGTTTTTTCGGAGCCAGCAGCCTATCTACAGCCTACAGCTACAGCCCACGGCATTCCATCGGTCCGTCGGTGCTCGGTGCCTCGACGTCAGCCTCTGTCACCAAGACGTCCGCGATGCATTCTATGATCGCACCCTCGGCGCCATGCCGAAGCTCGCGTACCTGCGCCTCGGGGCGAAAGTGAAGGTCGAGAAGTTCATGGTTCATGGCTGCGCTGAAGTCATTCAACGGGTGGCCCGACCTCAGGTATCTGTGAAGTATCCAAATACATTGTGTGAAGTGTCTAAAGAAACTGTGAAGCCTGAAGGGCTGCTCCCTCTCGCGGTGTGCACGGGGCGGCGATGATGCTCGCGCGCCGGCTCGTGTGCGCCGAGCAGCGCGGCTGGAGAGTCGCATGCGCGGCGCAGCCGTGGCTGGACGGCGGTATGAGGCGGCTATCCGGGTTTCCCTCCACTCCCAAATGGCAGAAGCTCGGTGAGTGCCGCGTGGGTAGACATAGCCAGCCACTTGCACACGTCCTCCGCCAGTTGCTCATTGAATGCATCCTATTTCCCAGATTATGCGACCCTTGAGGTATGGGACACAGCCGAAGTGGATGCGCTTGCTGAGCACCTGAAGCAGGAGCGAATGCGCCTCTTTAACGTGTACCGCGTCGCAAAGGAAGAACAACGGAAAGTGGTTTGGCGGGATGCACAATTTGACCTGAGACGCTTGGATCGCCTGGAGGGCTGGGTGGCACAAGTGAAGAAGGACCCGAGGCGGAACTGGTGAATGAATCTCTCAGATCACGCGAAGTTGTGTGGCTGAAGGGGTGGAATGTTCTGACTGATGCAGTGGAAGAAATTGGAAGATTAACACGGATTCTCGAATCCGAATCGGAGATTGCAGTTGAACAATGCATGGCTGAAGCGAAGGGGCTACTCGTTCTATCGGTTGTCCTCAGAGTTCAGAGGTGTGTGTGTGTGTGCGCGCGCGCGCGCGTGTGCTTGCATGGTTGTGGTGCACCTGTGGTGACACGCATGTCAGCCAGTGTGCTGGCACGCCACATCACAGGTCATACTGCATTGCTCACACTCAGCCACCTGGATAGTGCAGAGTACCTAAAAGCAAAAGCTTCTGCTTATGACCATACATAGCTGTGGGGCGAGGGCTTTGGCCGTATCATGCCTGGTTCGTTTCTCGTGTCTCCCTGAGAGCGTGCCCATCCCGAGCACCGGCATTCTCTTGGCCGCCACGCCCTGCCTTGGGGGCACGATTCAACCTTAACCCCAGCTTGAATATTCAGCATCCGGCTACTGCTACGACTGAGGTTTTTTTTCGCGCTCACCCCGCCTATTTTGGTACGTAAGCAGCTTTGCCCCTCTGCCCTCTATCTAGCTCTACCATCCGCAAACGGAAAGTCGCCCTAGACAAGATCACGGTCACAGACATCGCTAGAACAGCTTATTCTTATTGCGAAAGGCGGAACGCAACATCGCCCCGCAATCCGCGAGAGAACGGTGGATTAGACGACTGGACCTCACCGACGAGGATCGGAAACATGTGGCTAAACTATACACTATACACACTTCCCTTGCTTAAACACATAGACGAACACCCGCACTTCAAACACATCATCCATAGGAGGCTGTGTACACGAAACAGATTCATATCTAGCCACTAGCCACACGGGCTCGTGCAGACTATGTGGCCGCTACCGCGAAGACTCTTGCCACTTGCCACCTAGCCGGGTGTCCAGCAACGACGCGAATCCTCGAAGCCCTAGACACCATCACGGGTTTCACACCCCGTCCCAGACGATCGCGCACCCCGAAAACCAAAGACAGATTGTTTGATTGTTTGTGTATCCAAAGGTGAATGAAAGGTGCCCGCCCCGCACCCCGATCGCCGATCGCGATCGATAGTCTAAAAAGCTTATTTATACTTGATAGCATGGAAATACGTCCTCAGTCAGAGACTTTTACAGAGTAGAATACGATGCGTACACCTTTCACTAGTCACTACATCCCAGTCCTCGAAAACACACTAGTAGCGAGAGTCTTCACTATTGTCTATTGTGTCAGAGCAAGAGCAAGGTTGATCTCACTCTTGGAGATTGCCTACCGATAGAGAGAGGGAGTTGAGAACTGAACCGCTGGCTTCGTAATGCGCTGCGAGAGGCGCGCTTGAAGGCAATCGATAAAATTATACCGGAGGGGGCCCGAAATATATTTCCGCGCGCGGCCGTCAGAGTGTCAGAGTAGGCCTGAAATTGAGTAATTTTCGAAAATTTTGCCGGAGGACCCCGGGTTTTTTTGGCTGATCTCTCATACCAGATCCTATAGGGAGCTGATTTAGGTCCTCGTTTGCCCATTACCGATGGTGCCCTCCGCACCCCCCTAGTGAGTGACTGGGCTAACAAATTGCAAAGGCAAAGGGGGAAAACCCAGTTAGGCGAACCGACCTACGTCGGTCGACTCACCAGGGAAAAGCACCTGGGGGGGGGCTCCTCGGTACCCCTCTCGCAGACAGTTGGGGGAAGGTTGTCTATTGTCCAGACGACTTTGAGTTTCAACATTTGTCATTGCTATTTCTATTTGATTTTTAGTGTGTGACCAGCCGGCTACGCGCAAAGCGCCCCCTCCGAGATGAATGCTTCCGTGTCACCGGAACTAAGATAGCAAGCGTAGTTGGCACTCTAGGCCGCTCGATTCACGCGCACAGGATCCCTGTTCTTCGCAGCATTGGCCAGAGCCGCGCTCACGGGAACCAAACGCGAGAAAGCTCCTCCTCCTTCACTTCGTCTCACAAGCACCTTCTTTTGTGGTTGTGCTTGGGCCTGCACTTGCACCGTGCCGTTTGTGGGCACATGACGGTGCGACATTGATCTAGAGTTGCCCTTTTTCGCAGAACCGTGCCCAAAGGAACGAGTCCTGCGTGCGCGACATGTAGAACATGCAAATACTCCAGTCTGAGTATGTGACCCCGCAGGCTTCTCATGATTGCCCTGATCGTAACTAAACCGCATAGCTGTCGCGGGTGTGAGGCGAGGAGTTATCTCTTCCACGGTCGCCGCCATACGAATCCGACCAATGGTTTCCCGCCGGTGGCGACGTACCTGAGGGACAGTGTCAAGACGGCCACCGTGCACAAGCGGGCCGCGAGGAGCGTTGAGTTCATGCGAAATGCTTGTGTCCTTTTCCTTAGTATCGTCTCCCATGGTAAGGATCTCCGCAACTCCAGGGAAGCGCGGCTGATTCCTGCTCCAATCCACTAGTCGTGATGTCCCCGGCAGACTTCTTGCGCTCATAGTGCCTGCGTTATCGCTCTGAGGTTCGCGAGTCGGCCGTGGCGGAGGTGTCATGGTGGCGCAAGGAGACGGTGAACGTGCCATGCAATTATCCGACCTCACTTCTTCCTCATGGATATGAACTTGCGCGATGTCAATTGCTGCCGGATCATGCCATGAAATAACTGTGCTGGGGCGTTCTGATGCCGTAAGCGCTGCCGCTGCCGCTGCCGCGGCCGTGGCTGCCTGAGCGGCCATATGTGCTGCAGTTGCTGCTGCATTTGCGGCTGTTTCTGCCACCTCTTCGGCATCGCGGATGCTGTTGCTCAGCGTTTGTATGAGCGCATCCCGCTCGGCAAGAGTATGCGCACAGTGCTGCCGGCGTGCATCTAGCTCGTCTTCAAGCTCTAACACCTGAGCCGCCGCTGCACGTTCCGACCCACGGCACGTATTGAGCGCCTTCTGCAGCTCGCCAACCACTTCTCGAGCGCTGGCTGACGCTTCCGCATCTTCTGCAGCCGCGGCCTGCGCTTGCTCAAGTGCTATCACCGAATCCATCAGTTCTTTTTGAGCATTGAACGCTGCCTCCTCGCACCTCTGGCACAACTCCACACACAGCCTGGCTGCGAGAGCCGCGTAAGCTGCGCCTTCAGCCTCCGCGAGCCGCGCTGCCTCCTCAGCCGCTTCCCTCGCCGAGACTGCGCTCGAGACCATCTGAATCGGCGGCTCTGCTCGTGCGCTGGCTCTCCTGCTGCTCGCCTCCCCGCCCAGCCCGCGTGTCTCCTCCTCGCACATTGCTGAGGCCGAGAGAGTCATAGGTGCGCCTCGTGCCGGGGCGGCGGCTGAGTTTTGAAAGGGAGTTTCACACGCAGGTTCGGGGGAACATGCACCGCGGGGAAAAGCAGAGAATAAAGTTGTTATGCCCACGCACGGCTAGTCTTCGTTTAATTTTAAAATACTACTGTATACATAACTATGGACATTTGATCGCTCAATTCGACGGATGCCCCACAATTGACAGAACGACACCTTAGTAGTAGTAGTAGTAGTTTTCATCTTGTTGGCTAGCATGCCTAGCCACATACACTGAACGAGCCATGCGCCAACCGTGCACACCCCCATCGCCGGGTAGGGGCTCCGTTGCCCATTGCCCACGAGCAGATGAGGCACGGGAGATACTACAACCAGAAAAATAAAAGTACTAGAAGAATCTGACGACTGGTGCACACCTATTTTTAGGAGCTTCCGCCTGAAATTCGGAGGGGAAAGGATGGAGTCTGTTTCATGATGAGCGCGAGCGAGGCGCGGCCGGCCGCCCCTGCCGCATCCGCGCAGATCTTCGGCTGCGTGGTCGTCTCCAAGCAGGGACGGACACTCCTGAGCTGCTCGGTCGGTCAGTACGCACAGAGCCCCGCGCTCAGGCCGGCGGGACTCGGCAACTTGCTCGCCACACTCCAGGACCTTAGCGGCAGCCCCTCGAGCGCAGTCCTTGAGCTCGGTGGCATTGCTATCACTTTGTTCGAGGAGCAGCGAGTGATCCTGGGGATATTGTGCGCTCCAGCTAGCGCAAGTCAAGCGCGCCTCCTTGGGAGACAGCTAATCCATGCCTTCATCTCCCGCTTCGCCGAGCTCATCCCAGTTATGGAGGCAGAGCACGCTCAGAAGATCGGCATGATGCTATCCACTTACACCTGCGACTC